>JAQBSW010003248.1:0-86490 GCA_029291075.1 Eudiplozoon nipponicum
AGTCATATTTGTTGCCACCCACGTAACCATTTGAAAATCCTAGGTGTATATGACCGAAAGATTGTTAAGTGATGTTTCGTATTCTCGAAATAAATGGGCATTATCCACTTTGTTTTTAATGTGTTTTTTCTTCCTAATTAGAAATATAATGTGTAATATTCAAAGGCAATGGACATAATAAATATTTGAGCAAAAATAAATATTATTTTGAAAGTGATAAAAAAGCATTTTCAATCGGCAGTGGCTTAATCTGAAGATGTAGCAGATATCGAGGAATAAATAGAAAGCGAGAAACCAATCATTACAAAGCATACAGGCTTGTATGGAAAACTGAACATTCACAAAGCTACGACAGCCAACACACCTTCTCCTATCAGATTAATGTTGTAAGAAACAAGAAAAACCAGCAAACAATAATTTTAAACCACCACAATTATTCAGAAATATAATAAATGCGCAAACCATCTAGGGCATAAATGAAGTTGAAAAGCAGTTCATAACTTGCAGTCCATCGTGTTGGTACCATGTACCCATTTAGCGACCATAGTGTTTGTATCAGGAACTGACTCAACAGACATAGTTTTGGTGCCCTTTCATAATCGGTACTCACTATATTTAGTGATTTGGCTTTGAAATCGCGTTTCCGAAGACTTCATATGAAATTAACTCCACTACTGCAGGTTTACACATTCGTATAGTAGCTAGTACCGCCTCATTGTCCCACATTCCTCACCAAACTATATGCTGGGTAAAAGGCGTAATACCGGCTCCTACTGACGGGTCGCCAGTAAGCACGGCAGGAATGTGCGTACGAGATTATACCTTCCGTTCAGGTTGACTTTAGTTTATTCTTCTGGTCATATTAGAAATAATTTGTTATTAGATGCGAAACACCTAATACACAATTGCCGATATGTGGGCTCACTGCAAAATACGAGTTAGCGGACTAACTGAAATATAAATAAATTATAATAAATAAATAATAAATAATAAATTGGCTCACTTTTTGTTTTATTATCGTTAAATAACTATCCCCTAGAAAGCACGAAATTTATCTTTTGTGACGTGATATGGAATGAAATTTGAAAACCATTTTCAACATCAACGATGTCAAATTAACGCCAGTTCACTGTTTTGGCTCGGGGTATTAGCATTGCATCTCGTCTGGATGTAAACATGCAACATCTTGAGCTAACGAGCCTTAAATACGTAATTGATCAATACACACTTTAACAAAGTAGATCCAGCGAATACTACGACAATAATGTGCGTATTGTGTCAACCCTGAAGATGAGACTGGAAATGAAGTCTCGAAATATTGGGAAAAGAACAATGGAAAATCTTTCGGATTTGACCGCATTTTTCTTGTGCGGGACAATTGTTAGCACTCATAGGTCGGCAAAATCTTGAACCTTTTATCTTTTCAGATGATGTAATTTTTGGCCTCAGTTGATGGGTTCTCACTTGTCCCTTCTCCTTTAAGCCTTCAATTAGCTGATTGTCTGAAAGCGCTTTAGGATCAAGATCCGCCATTGATCTTTCACCTATATTTCGAGACGTTATTTCCAGTCTCATCTTCAGGGTTGACACAATACGCACAGGAGTAAAACACAACTTGTGGCAAATGTGGTATCCTCATTCAAGACAGATATATTTATATATATTTTATTTTAATTGTCTTCCTAATATCCGGTCTTATACCTAGTCTCTAATACTCAAATGTATACAAAAACTTATCCCTGTCCCCCTCTGCGCACACATCTACCTATAAACATGTGTATTTTAACTATAAGCACACCTAATGGATTGACATACACGCCTATCAATGATGTCTATATTTTAATTGCTGTACCGGACGCATAGAAAGATCAACAAATTTTGAATTCTATATTGCTGTAATCCTCACCTGCCCCCCAGTTCACCTAATTCCATCCAGCTTGCAATCGGTTATATACAGAGAGATTAAAAAACTATTGAAACTCTATAGAGTATTATTCTATCATTTTGACAAGACCGAATACGGAAGTTACACTAACTAAATCGTTTTTCCGCTCAGTACACATTTATACTCAGATCCTATATGAATTAGTTTCTGTATTAAAATATCGTATATATCTATATATATAGATAAACATATAAGCAACTATGTGGGTTACTCCCACATCTTTTATAAATATCTATATATCTAAATATAACTATACCTACGTGTATACACTATATATATATCAGCAATCTTTTATATTTTAATTTTATTTTTACTTATATATTTGTACCCACATCTTATAAAATATCCATTTATACATATGTCCACACGCTATCTATGTATATATATAGATAAGCATATAAGCAACTATGTGGGTTCATCCCACATCTTTTATAAATATCTATATATTCATCATATATATATATATATATATATATACGTGTATATACCATATATATAATATGAATCTCATACAAGCAACACTGTGAGTCCCGCAACGGATAAATTATATCAGTAAAACACTTTTTATATATCTATTTTATTGTCTATCTATATACTTCTATATATATATATATGTAGATATATGTATCTATAAGCAGTTGAAATAGGTTCTTTGAAATTCAACCACTTACAATTTATATGTATATATAAATATCAAAGCATATCTATCTTCCCGTCTACACCTCATATATATATTATATATATATATATATATATATATATACATAATGCCTATCTCAATTCACATAAGCAACCATGTGAGCTTTTCCCACCTTATATATAAAATCTAAATATTCTTCTACATATATATTGTGAATATCTAAATAAGCATTTAAGCAACCATGTGAGTTCACCCCACATCTTATATGAATATTTAGAATCATCCATATATATGTATTTGCGAAATATAGATGCCCATATTTGTTAAATATATTTAGATAAATATATAAGCAACAACGTGAAATTCTCTCACATCTTATATAAATTGAAATGTTCATCATATATATACATATATAACTATAGCCATATTACCGCCCTCTAACTCCATCTAATTCGTTCTGTTTTTTCCCCTTTCATAGTCGTGGTCTCTTATTTAGATTTATTGTTAGCTCTGATTCCTCTAATCTACGTTTCTTTCCATTAGAGAAGGCTTCATTGAATATTGGGCCTAATGATTTTTCTACACATGTCATATTCATGACGTTCATTCCTGATTTTATTTCAATTGATTCTCTAATCAACCTGGTTAATCTATTTCGGTTACATAGTGAAATCCGTTTACAGCCGTCCCAGTTTATTTGATGACCTGACTCCATTGAGTGTCTGGCTAGATCCGATCTATTACTATGTCTGTATTTGCATGCAGTCTTATGTTCACCTCTACGTACCTTTATTGGACGCATGGTTTCACCTATATACCTAAGATTGCAATCTTTACAAGGTATCTCATAAACCCCTGATGTGTTAAGAGGTTCTATTTTTTCTTTTTGATTCGGTAACTTATTGCCTATTGTAACTGTTTGTCTTAACACTGTTCTTATGTTGTATTTTGTTGCTAATATCCTAATCTTTCTACTTAATTTGGAGTCTGGTAGAACCAGAGTTCTGTGCTTATCTTCATTCTGATTATCTAAATCTCCTGTCCGTTTCTCCTGTGTTATTCTTCTCTTAAATCGCAATAATGTCTCCTTTATGATTTTCTCAGTTAATTTTTCCGGATAACCATTTATCCTGAATATTTCTTTCAATTTCATTAGTTCTTTATCCCTATATTTTAAATCCACTATTTTAAGACTTCTTATTATCATAGATTTTAGAATGCCTATTTTCATCCCAAACGGGTGATTAGAGCAATAATTCAGGAGGATACCAGAATAAGTATCCTTCCTATAAATATCTTTCTCTAATGTCTGACCCATTCGTTTTAATTTTACATCTAGAAACGATAATTCTTCTTTGTTTTCTTTTTCCAATGTGAATTTTACCTCTCCCAGTTGATTAGCTAAATACAGAAAATTCTCCAACTCATTGTCCCCGTGATTCCAAATTAGGAAGATATCATCTAGGAATCTTAAATATAAGCATGGTTTGAGGGGAGATCTAAGTAGGAGATTTTTTTCTAAATAATGCATATAAATATTAGCGACTGGGACTGATAATGGTTGTCCCATAGGAACACCTTTAACTTGAAGGTAGAATTCATTTCTAAATATAAAGTATGTAGAGGACATACAAATTTTTAACATTTCCATAATACTACTTAACATCATTTTACTCCCTTCTAGTATTTCAGGGTATTCAGTTAGGCAACGTTGGACACACTCTAATGCAACCTGTACCGGAATGTTCGTATACATAGATACCACATCCAGGCTTGCCAGTTTATCATTCTCTAATAATTTATATTTACTAATAATATCCGTAAAGTGATAAGTATTCTTTAATGTATAATCTAGAAAATAGGTGTATTTTCTTATTCTATGGCACAGAAATTTGGACATTTTATAAGTTGGAGAATTCTGGACATTGACAATTAACCTAAGTGGATTATCTTTTTTATGAATTTTTACTAGACCATACACTCTGGGAGAGAGTGAATCTCTTTGTATTAATGATTTACCAAGTACTGAATCCAATTCCCCAGATCCGATCATTTGATTAATTAAAGTTTTAACCTCACCTTGTAATTTGTCCGTTGGGTCCTTATTTATTTTATGGTAAACTTCTTTATTATTTAATTGTACGTACATCTTATCCTCATAATCCCTCTGGTTTATTAGCACTGTTGCTCCACCTTTATCTGCTTTAAGGCATATCACCTTATTAGATAACAACTCCGATCTTAATCTTTTCAAGTCATAATTCTTTTTACATTTATCCTCCTTATGTTCTAATACTAATTTTGCAACATCCAATTCAAATTTAGTTTTCTCTTTTCCTGGGAGGAATTGTGCGATTTTAACTGTCTCGGTAATAATTTCATTCTTAGGTATGTATTCAATAGGAACAGCTGTGTTCAGTCCCAGGTTGAGTATTCTCTTTTCATTATCTTTGAGATCCATAGATGATAAGTTTATTACCCGTTTCGACACAAAAGAATCGTTTGGAATATTTCTTCCAGGCCTATAGATTCCCAGGTTTACAAGTTTCTTATCATGCCTCTTTTTAACCTTTTGAATTTCTTTATTCCTAGCCTTATCAGTGAAATCCTCTATACATTTAAGGTCCATTGAATGTAATATCAAGAGCAACCTTGACCTTATTTTAGTTTTTTCTCTAATAAGTTCATATTTTCTTTTTTCTTGACTTTTTATCGATGATTTCATTAAATGTATAGAAAGTTCTTGTTTCAGAATATTTCCTACTCTATCTAGCTGAAATGGTAGACTAAATTTAAAGGTATATAGGTGAAACCATGCGTCCAATAAAGGTACGTAGAGGTGAACATAAGACTGCATGCAAATACAGACATAGTAATAGATCGGATCTAGCCAGACACTCAATGGAGTCAGGTCATCAAATAAACTGGGACGGCTGTAAACGGATTTCACTATGTAACCGAAATAGATTAACCAGGTTGATTAGAGAATCAATTGAAATAAAATCAGGAATGAACGTCATGAATATGACATGTGTAGAAAAATCATTAGGCCCAATATTCAATGAAGCCTTCTCTAATGGAAAGAAACGTAGATTAGAGGAATCAGAGCTAACAATAAATCTAAATAAGAGACCACGACTATGAAAGGGGAAAAAACAGAACGAATTAGATGGAGTTAGAGGGCGGTAATATGGCTATAGTTATATATGTATATATATGATGAACATTTCAATTTATATAAGATGTGAGAGAATTTCACGTTGTTGCTTATATATTTATCTAAATATATTTAACAAATATGGGCATCTATATTTCGCAAATACATATATATGGATGATTCTAAATATTCATATAAGATGTGGGGTGAACTCACATGGTTGCTTAAATGCTTATTTAGATATTCACAATATATATGTAGAAGAATATTTAGATTTTATATATAAGGTGGGAAAAGCTCACATGGTTGCTTTTGTGAATTGAGATAGGCATTATGTATATATATATATATATATATATATATGAGGTGTAGACGGGAAGATAGATATGCTTTGATATTTATATATACATATAAATTGTAAGTGGTTGAATTTCAAAGAACCTATTTCAACTGCTTATAGATACATATATCTACATATATATATAGAAGTATATAGATAGACAATAAAATAGATATATAAAAAGTGTTTTACTGATATAATTTATCCGTTGCGGGACTCACAGTGTTGCTTGTATGAGATTCATATTATATATATGGTATATACACGTATATATATATATATATATATATATGATGAATATATAGATATTTATAAAAGATGTGGGATGAACCCACATAGTTGCTTATATGCTTATCTATATATATACATAGATAGCGTGTGGACATATGTATAAATGGATATTTTATAAGATGTGGGTACAAATATATAAGTAAAAATAAAATTAAAATATAAAAGATTGCTGATATATATATAGTGTATACACGTAGGTATAGTTATATTTAGATATATAGATATTTATAAAAGATGTGGGAGTAACCCACATAGTTGCTTATATGTTTATCTATATATATAGATATATACGATATTTTAATACAGAAACTAATTCATATAGGATCTGAGTATAAATGTGTACTGAGCGGAAAAACGATTTAGTTAGTGTAACTTCCGTATTCGGTCTTGTCAAAATGATAGAATAATACTCTATAGAGTTTCAATAGTTTTTTAATCTCTCTGTATATAACCGATTGCAAGCTGGATGAAATTAGGTGAACTGGGGGGCAGGTGAGGATTACAGCAATATAGAATTCAAAATTTGTTGATCTTTCTATGCGTCCGGTACAGCAATTAAAATATAGACATCATTGATAGGCGTGTATGTCAATCCATTAGGTGTGCTTATAGTTAAAATACACATGTTTATAGGTAGATGTGTGCGCAGAGGGGGACAGGGATAAGTTTTTGTATACATTTGAGTATTAGAGACTAGGTATGAAGACCGGATATTAGGAAGACAATTAAAATAAAATATATATAAATATATCTGTCTTGAATGAGGATACCACATTTGCCACAAGTTGTGTTTTACTCCTGTGCGTATTGTGTCAACCCTGAAGATGAGACTGGAAATAACGTCTCGAAATATAGGTGAAAGATCAATGGCGGATCTTGATCCTAAAGCGCTTTCAGACAATCAGCTAATTGAAGGCTTAAAGGAGAAGGGACAAGTGAGAACCCATCAACTGAGGCCAAAAATTACATCATCTGAAAAGATAAAAGGTTCAAGATTTTGCCGACCTATGAGTGCTAACAATTGTCCCGCACAAGAAAAATGCGGTCAAATCCGAAACGAAAAGGACAGCACTGAGAAACAAAATAATACATCTTTTAAAATGTGCTGATAAATTGAATTTTGACAAAGTTCACCTTCTTGGATGTTACGTGGACGAATGTTTTCCTCGTGTGTCTTTCGTTTCGCCTTTTTCTTCAGTTTCATTTTGTCCCGTTGGTAACAGTGCAGGGTGAGCAGATTGCATCGTTGATCGCTCACATAACAACAGTTTCTGTCACTGCAAGATGGTAAAGACACAGTTAGCGCAGCTATTTTTTCTCAGCTTAGCTGTTCTAGTGGGAATTCTAAAGTATGGATGCTTGTAAATTGTTGATAAATTGTGTGATTCAAGCCAGTCGATTAAAGTATCATGTTGGTGAAACAGTTGAACGTTTATACCGGGTGCTTGCTGTAATATATAAACAAAACTTATCTGTAAAATAATTTTAGGATTTTGCTCTGGGTAAGATTGAGAATTCATCAAATTGACTGGGGTGCCCGTTGCAAATATATGCTCGGAGAAACCAGATTTTCCTGACGTTTCCAGCACTTTTTAATCAATTTCGTGGAAAATTTGCACCAACAGTTTCACAAAGATTCGATTGATCACAATTTCCATTTCGTTTCTGTCTTCGATCGGGCTGGGTATGTATTCCTCCCAATGGAAATGCGGTTCTATCACATCTTTGTTTACTGGCTACGTTTCGATGCTTCTTTTCCAGCACCATCCTAAGGCCACCAGCAGATTTAAACAAATGTGGTCCAAAGGAAATGGAAATTGTGATCAATCGGATCTTTGTGAAACTGTTGGTGCAAAGTTACAGTCCGCGTACACAAAACGCGGCATTGGAAAATATGAAGCTGGCACTCCGCAATCAAATTTCAAATATATCTGTGGTAAATGTTGCTGAATTCTGTAAATTTGTAGACTATGGATGTTTTAAATAGAATTGGCAATTGAGCTTTGGTAACCAACCTCATGATTTTCCGTGTGCTGAATGTGATGTTAACATTTGAACTGGGGAAATTATCTTTAGCGATTTTATTTAACCGCCGTGCAATTAATGAGGCCGGTAGGTAGCCTCTAAATGATGTGTTAAGGAAAACCAGTTTGACCATATCCTCCTTAGTACGAATTGGAGATGGTCTGATATTGACATCTTCGAGTAGTTGTTCGTTGACAAAATTTTCTTCAGATAGCCTAGATCTTCCGTGACCTTTTGTTCAGAGCAGATCTTCCTGATTCTCTTATCTAGGTTGCTAACCAGATTTCTTTTGTGAGATTTTGACACACTAATATTGTAATGAATTTATTTCCAAGTGAAAGTAGATTTTCTATGTATTGCAAGTTTCAAATCATCATTTTTTCTTTCTCTACCTTGAGAGTGAATTTGAGGTCAGGATCCACTTCACTGACTTTATGAGGATTTCCAATGCGTCTGCTGTGTCTAGGACGAACAATAATAGATCTACATATCTTGTGTAGAGTGTGCATTGGTCAATTCTGTTTTTCAGTCTCGTTCGTTCAAGATGGTGCAATGTAGCTACTCAGGGCTACACCATTGTACTGACGGTAATAATTCCCTTCAAATGTAAATTGCACATTTTCTACACATACCAAGATTAGCTCATTGCGATCATTGGTGTCAAAAGGAAAACATAAAAAATTATTTCTAACCAGGTCACACAATTATCAATTATATACTAATTAAGGTTAACCAAGGAACATTCGTCAATATATAACTGCAAAATGATTGTAGTGTACTGCAGGGTGACTCAGTGGTTAGAGCACCAGGTCCGAAGCAGACGTGTCTAGGCTCGGCCCCGTCCGCGACAAATTCTGAACAGTACGTGATAAGTTCCCAATATGAACGAAACCGTTCTACTGGATGATTTGCCTTTTTTACACTATAAACTTCTTAGTTTATACTGACAAAATGTAAATAATTACTGGGTCTGGTGTTTATATCAATTTCGCAACCTTGATTAAAATTAATTAACCCCATGTATTGATTAAACTAACCTGGCACCGTCAAGAAAATCAGCGATCTTCGAGCATATATTTTAAGTGGAACACCCAGCCAATTTGACGAATTTGTCAATTGTTTACAGAGCAAAGCTCGAACAATTTTTATACATATGCGAAGCATTTTATGTAAAACAACCAGTGCTCGGACTATATAGTCGAAAGTTTCACTAATATGATATTTTAATCGACTGGGTGCAAATCACGCAACCAAACAACAATTTACTAGTATCCAGGCGACAACAAACATTCGATCGTCTTGAATGAAGATTGCTTTTGCGAACCTGGATTAATTGAAATTACCTGATCTGCGTTTTGACTTACGCAGCGTTCAACGAAACTAATGAAGCAAGCGCGTTATTTCCTCTAGCCATAATATTTATACTTCAGACTGACCTTTCATTAGATATTCGCGTGTCACATGTGTGTGTGCGCGTTTTCATAACTGTTATTTTTGATTGAGACCAGAGTGACTGAATAAAAATTTATCATTTTCATGCGTTAACTATTCGTTTTACTCACTCAATATAAAATTCCGTAACTGAGATGGCTCTCGATCGGATTTTCAATAATAATAATAATTAATTAATCTTATTATTGCACTGTATTAGCAACACTATATATGCGTTTCGAGGTAAGAGAAACGAACTTCATATCCATATTTAATCCTACGTAATGTTTATAAGTTAAATAATCTCGCTTTTATTTTGATGGTACACATATTACATAATAAATGTTTTTCGACGCAGAACAATCCCAACGAAATTGGTGTACCTATTGTTTTGCAAAGGAGATCAAGTCTGTGAGATCAAGTTATTATTGTACAACAAAAAAGCAGAAGTAAAAACAAAAATAATGGCCAATACATACACATACACATACACATACACATACACATACACATACACACATACGCACTTAGCATAGATTATTCAGTTTATGTACAAAATTTTTTTATTGAAACGAGAAAAAAATTGTTGTAACTGACAGCCTCCTCAATGCGCAGCTATGTTCATTTATTGATAAGAAAGTAACCCACTAATCTTCCGGTAAATTAATGTGGATTTTGTTGCCAATGTGTCTGGCTACTGTGGAGACATTGCCCTATTTGCCAGCTCTGTTTAGTTGAAATTGCTCTTGGACTAATTTCTTTTGCATTTGGCTTGCACTGCCTTCATAGTTCATGGGACAAACAATGCATTTGTAAAAATAAGCGAGTCTGGACTGTTCAATTTCAAAGAGTTTATCTTTTGCATTTGCGTTTAGCAGGCATATACCTGGAAAAATATGCATCACATTTGGATAATGTATACTAATATACAACGCATTTTTATTTCGTCCAGTAAGTATTTAGTACGTTACGCTTCCCCCAAAAGTTAAATTAACAAATGTAGAAGTATGTTTTTGTGCGGTTTCCTATTTCTTATGGTTACTTTAGAAAACGTTCGGAAAACCAAAACATTGCTAATAATAAATAAATTGGTTGGTACCTGGGTACAGCTTAATTACCTTATTTGTTTTGAGACTAACAATGGATTAAAGGAAACCAATAAATTGCGTGCGTCACCTCCGGTTCAAGCTCAATGCCTGAACATGCTTCTTCTGCTTGAATATGCAAACAATGGATTACTTTAATCAAGTTTGCGATATTATATGAACTCCTTACCCATTAAGTACATACATTGGACAGTTTAAACTAAGAAGTGTTTAGTGTAGAAAAGGCAATTCATCTAGTAGACCGGTTTCGTCCTTAACAGAATTATCCAGGGAGAGCGCTCGAACCTTGGCACGTCTGCATCGGAATATGGTGCTCTACCCACTGAGCTACTCTGCCGCACACGGCGCAGACTTTTCAGTTATATGCTAAATAATGTAAAGCGATTAGACTTTTATCATTAATGTGGAGCTAATATGGCATCCGTTTAGACACAAAGTTCCAACTAACCATCTCCAATATGTTATTATTGAACAGACACCACACCACATGACGATGTAGTATTGAAATGAACATTTGTATAATTAAACTAGCATTGTTTGCGCACGCGGTAATAAAAAATACTATAATCAAGTTTGCGAGCTCGATATAAACACCTGATCCATTGAGTACATACATTTGACAATTTACAATAATAAATATAGGGAGATTCATCCAGTAGGCCTGTTTCGTTCTTATTGGGAACTTATCACGTACTGGCCAGAATTTGCTGCAGACGGGGCTTGAACCCCGGCACGTCTCCTTCGGAATCTGGTTCTCTAACCACTGAGCCACTCTGCCGAACACTACACACAATTTTCAGTTATATGCTAAATAATGTAATTATTTTAGTCGTTTTCCTTTCAGGTGGAGCTCATATGGCATTCGTTTAAACCCATATATTAATTTAATACAACTCCCCAATTTAGTGTGGTGTCTTTTCAATAATGACAGATTGTGGATGGATTTTAGGAACTTTGGATACCACATGAGGTCCACCTAAAGGGAAAAACTAACCGAGTTACATTAGTTAGCATATAACTGAAAACATGGTGGAGTTTGCGGCAGGGTGGCTCAGTGTTTAGAGAACCAGATTCCGATGAAGACATGCCCAGATTCGAACCCTATCCGCGGTAAATTCTGGTCAGTTCGTGTTGAGTTCACAATAAGGATGAAACCGGTCTACTGGATAAATTTCCCTATCTACACCATCCAATTCTTAGTATGAACAGTCAAATGGATGCCATATGATTTCTCAAAAGAAAACTGACTAACCGAGTTACATTAATTAGTATATAACTGAAAATAATGTATAATGGGCGGCAGGGTATCTCTGCGATTATATCGTCAGATTCCGAAGAAGACGTGCCCAGGTTCGAGACCTGTCTGTGGAAATTCCGGCCAGTTCGTGAAGAGATCCTTATAAGGATGAAACCAATCAGCTGGATGAAGTGCTCTATCTACGCTATACTATTCTTAGTTTAAACTGTTAAACGAGTGTACTTAATGGGTCAGGTGTTTATATCAAGGTAGCAACCTTGGATAGAGTAATTGGTCTCACCTCCCTCGTAACCAATGTTCGCTTAACCATGGATTGTTCCCAATTCCTCCTTTCAACGGAGAACTTCCGAGTATCTACTGGAATAAATGGGAATCTAGCATAAAGGATAAACTAAAATAGTGAATCAGTAATTTCGCGTCCAACAAGACAACCTAATAAGTTAATTTACCTTTAAAACGGATGCAACATACGAAGCACTGGCTTGCCGAATTAGGGTGCTTTCACTTTAAATGTTATATAATAAAATAATCTTTCATTGCACGGGTAGTGTTAACTAATCTTTACATCAAACTTACAAGCTTGAAATGAACACCAATCCAATTTTAGTTAACCAGTAGAACCACATGGAAAATCTACCGTCAGTCACATTTACTGATGCGTTTAGACCTACCATGGTTTTCATCTGACTACGACGGCAAACAGGCTTGCTGAGGATCAAACCGCAACACACCAGTATGATAATAAAATTTAAATAATATGTGGACCTTACTTCTAGTAGTCCCTCATACATTGTGCTTTACCGGAAATTTTGTTTGCACAACTCCTATGCAATCACGAACGTGAAATTTCTGCTCTTTTTACTTCTTTTATATAAGTTAATCAAATAAAAAATCATTGATTGTGCGGGTAATGATAATTATTCTTGAACACTAATCCCATCATACTCTGATGATTATCACTGAAGGTCGAAACGCAGCAGTACTTTTGATTGATTGTAGTTTTTCTACGCTGCTCGACTATTTCAATAAAATGGGATTGTTGCTTGACTTAACCTCGCAAACTTGATTTAAATAATTAAAAATTTGTTTTATCAACAAGACGCCTGATAAACTTCAGTCTCCTGCAATCACACAATGCTACGTAGAAGAAACCGACCGTTTGCTGTAGAAATGGATCCAAAGTTTTTCAGGGATAAAACACTGGTAAATAGCAAAGTTTTTCCGAAAACAATGAATAAGAAGGAGCAGCGCAATTCATAACGTGTCAGTTGTAATAACCCGTCGTCGAATAATTGTAAACAAAACCGTGCACATTTATAGCAGGTAAGCCATACAACGAAGTTTGAAATGTGTTTTACTAAAATTATCATAAAACCTTGTACATTACAGCTGTAATGTTATTATTTACTTTTAATCAAGGTTGCGAACTTGATATAAACACCTGGCCCATTATGTACATACATTTTTCAGTATAAACTAAGTTAATGTCGATAACAAATATTATTTACCAATATACATGCGCAAGTTGTCCATCAACTTACGTAGGCCGATCGACCAGACGGTTAATTACTCGAATGAGAGAACATTGCAACTTGAACGCCTGTTTTAAATCAAATGGTGAATACACGTTTGCTATTGCGCAACACATCATCGAAACATCGCACATATGTTCTCCAGACGTAGCATTCAAAGTAATTACTAAATGCAAAAAACAAAAGGGAGCTAGCCACATACAAAGCCTAATGGATAAACAAATTGCAGCCGGATTTATGTAAGCAGAAGAAGCACGTACAAGCATTGAACTTGAACTGGATGGGACGCACGAAATTTTGATTGGTTTCTATTTTCACACTCTCTTTGTTCACATATTTCTATCTTGTTTTGCTTTCCAATTTATATATAAAGGTATGTTCATGAGTAGATATTTGAGAAGACCATGAGAAAGAAAATTTTCTTATATCTGATAAAATTTCTTTTTGTTTTTGCACACAGGAAGGGTACAATGTATAAACTAAGTATTGCATAGTGTGAAATAAGCAATTCATTCAGGAATATATCTATGAGAAGGAACCTTGTGTTTGCCCTAAATCAATTTATATATATATATATATATATATATATATATATATATATATATATATATATATATATATATATATATTGGCCTGTAGACATAGACATGTGGCCCGCAGTCATAGTAATTTCTGGCATGACGACCGGCGGGCTCAAGCTAGCCAACTCGGGATTGTTAGCATGAAACTTGGCGGGTCAAAAAGGGACACAGATATCATCATGTTTTATGTGAAGTCTCGAGTGTGGTTTATATGCGCGGTAACTTTTTTTGTTAAATCTATAGTGGCTGAATGAAAGCAAGCATTCCAGATGTGAAACGCAAGTTTTGGCTGCTGAAGGAAACTTTGGCCACTGGCATCTGGGCAGATAGTGCTCATCAGCCTTGGTTGGCAGACTATCTAGGAGAAGGAATGGGCGACCTAGTGTTCTTTTACAGTCCAAATATAATCATGAACGATAAAAATATTAATGATTGCATACTGCATCGGTCATCGCGCAGTATAAAAAGGGTCACCTTATCTGTTGAGCCGCGCAGGGTGGATAAGCGAAATCGGCCTACTGCAGGCAACTTTATCTCCGATTCTGTCTCCTTTCTTTCCTCTTCCTCTTATCAATCTAACAATAACACTCTTTTAGATACTATGAATATGGTTGGTGTAGATTATAACACTGAGCCCAATATCAGGTTGCCAAATATCGAAAATGGTTCTAGCAGACGATCATTCATTAAACCTAGGTTAGATTTTAACGTAGGCGCATTTAATGTTGGAACGTTAAAACAACTTGGACAACAAGAATCTCTTGCCCGTACGTTGGATAAGTTAGAAATCGACATATGTTGCGTATCTGAAACCAGAATGCAGGATCCTAATTACATTACAGAACTGTTGCACCATCCCTATCTACGCGTTATTGGCTTCGAACAACTGGTTCCACAGAGTTTTCTCAATCCGATAAATGGAGCGTTGGTATTGTCTTTAGCGCACGAACTGAAGCTTGCTTAATTGAATGGATCTCTTTAAATAGTAGACGGTGTGCGGAACGTTTAAATACATCTACCAAAATCAATGCAAAAAACGTTATCAACGTTGCCTCTTCGTTGTATATGCATATGCTCCTACAGATTTCAGCACAGACGAAAGCAAGGACGCTTTTTACTCCAAACTAAGCTCTTTACTAAATAGAGAACGAAGTTCAGATATAGTCCTGGTTATGGGTGACGAATGCTCAAGTTGGGGGCTTAATTAGCACAGAATTTCATTTAGGTGAAAGATACACTCTAAGCTCGACTCGCAACGATAATGGTGAATGGCTTTTGGATAGCTGTGCGGAACATAGATTATATTTAAGTAGTACAAACTTCAGACGTAGTGTTAGACTTTGCGCACCATGGCGTCCTCCAGCACCCGGATAACGGTGGACTCAAATAGATCATGTAGCAATTAGTTATAGATGGCGTGGTTGCATCCAGAATTGTCGATCTTTTTGGAACACTTATGTCGACTCGGACCATGCACTTATCCGTTGTAGATTTGCACTAAAATTTTCCGGGAAAATAATTAAGAATAAGTCACAAATTGGTGTAGGCAAACTCGAACAACCGCAGTTCGAGAAAATTATGAAAATATTCTAATTGGTCTGGATGGCGAAAATCCGAATATACTTTGGTCCAAGATAAGTTCCACTATGCACAATGCAGGTACTACTGTATGTGCCATAGCAGGCCCCCGTAGAAATAATCACTGGCTCTCTGTAAAATCTATGGAGATACTCGAAATAAGGCGCCAAATTCCACCTGGCTCGACTAATAATAATCGTCGCAATATAAGACGCCAAATTAAGCGCAGTCTAAAAGGCGATCTCGAAAACATTTAGATCAGAAGTGCTGAAGAAATGGAAGTAGCTTTCGCGTCTGGTAATAGTCGCTATTTGTTCCAACTTATCCGCGCAATAGGTCCGAGAAACTTAAAAGTTAGCAAAATTATAAATGATAGTAACAACAAATTAATAACCAATAAAATAAGTCCTCTTGACAGGTGGGCTGAACACTTTAGAGATCAATTTTCTTGGCCACCAGCTTCCCGAAAGCATGTCTGCATCAACAGTGTGGAATGTTAGTCCCGAAGAACCATCCGAGTTAGAAGTACGCGATGAAATCCTATCTCTTAAGCGCCGCAAAGCCGCAGGCCCCGATGATTTACTTCGGCGATTGTTTAAGGATGGTGGCGATATAATTTCAGGAGCGTTGACCAAACTTTTTCATACTATATGGAATGAGGAAACCGTACCACTTGATTGGAATGAGTCGACCATCATTCATATCTTCAAAAAAGGCAATCGTAATTCGTGCGATAATCATCGTAGTATAAGTTTGACTCCGGTCGTATCAAGGTTATTTGCTTCGATTATCCTACGTCGTCTTAGCGCTTCACGTGAATCACAAACAAGAGAAGAACAGGCCGGATTCCGCGCAGGACGAGGTTGTATAGATAATGTTTTTACATTAAAGCAAGTTCTCGAACAGAGACATTTATATCACAGTCCCACAATAGCAGTCTTTCTAGACTTTAATGGTGCATTTGATTCGGTAGATCGCAATATTTCATTCCATATTTTGTCGAAATGCGGTGTGCTCACAAATTTTGCTAATATTATACGCGCTCTCTACACAAATACTTCTGGTCGCGTTAAGGTCTACAACGAATTAACGCATAAATTTACAACCAGCATTGGTGTTCGTCAAGGTTGTCCACATTCCCGCTTTTTGTTTAATTTTGTAATCGATGCTATTATGAACAACACTCTTTGACACATTCAGAATGCAGGTGTTGAAGTTCTCCCGGACGATAAACTAGTCGATCTTGACTATGCGGACGATATCGTACTATTATTCGACAATCGGTATGCTGCCAAGGCCACCTTGAATAGATTAACAGACGTTGTTCCAAGTTTCGGTATGAAATTCGCACTCTCTAAATGTAGGATACTCTCACTCACTCCAACGTTGCGACTGCAGAATGAAGATCTAGACAAAGTCGACAGGTTTAAATATCCTTTTATGGAGAAACGCGAATATTTCACTTTGCCTTAAAGGTTGTGTTTACAATGCATCTGTACGCGGTCTTACCATACGCTAGTGAAACTTAGCCTCTTAGAGTTGATGATTTGACACACTTATTGACATTCGATCATCGTTGTTTGAGAAGTATAGCACATGTCGATTAACAACAACGAATAACTAACTTTGACATCCAATAAGTGCTCCTCGTTAGAAAAACAAATAAGGCTTCATCAACTTCCTTGGCTCGGTCACGTTTTGCGTATGCTCTTATATCGATTTTCCAGTAGAGCTCTGTTCTCTCCTCCATTACCAAATTGACGTAAGAAACAAGGTGGGCAGATTTTGACATGGCAGAAACAATTGAAGTCACTTATATACAAATTGGGTAGCATATGACCAACACGTCTGACGGGATGGGGTTCTCGTGCGCATCATTGTTCTTGGTTAGAAACCCTTAGTGATATGGTATCGAATCGAGCTCAGTGGCGATCTTGTTGCAGATGTCTAATAGAATCATCTTCGTAACTTTCTATACTTAGTAGGGCAAAGTTAGCTGCGATGTTTGGTCTGTTTATGACGTGATATAGTGAAATACGCAAGGAAGCTTTATTTCTGATGTTGCCTTGTCCGAATGCTAACTTGGTCATAATGGTGTTGTGAAGAGGTTTAGTTGCCTCATTTCTGTGTGTTATCATAATAAATTTACTCATGGTAACTAGGTGTTCTTTCTCTCTCTATCTCTCTCTCTCTTTCTCTCTCTCTGATATGTTATTTCTGTTTTTATTTATATATTGTTATCACTCCTTATGGTTATATGGCAGTGAAACATTAGTCACTTTTGACTTTTGTATGGTTGGACATATATATGATAGATTGAGCCGTAACTGATGCTGATCAGAAGAGAACTCAAGCATCAATATGATTACACTTTTGTAACTGCTATTGAAGTTATATCCGCCTAGAACTTTATGAATAAATTCTTACTAGATACGCTAAGACTATAATAAATTTAAAATGGCATGGCAAACAAGAAATAATAATGAAATATTACATGCTACTATTAGTAGCATTATTAATTTACAAATTATTGTGCATTATTGAAAATATCTGTTTTTTTAACGAAAGAAATAATAAAACTTTTTACATAACTGGAAACAGATATATTTATATCTTGATTCATTCAAATAAGATCAAAAGGATACGCGGAAGTCAACATGCGTAAAAGATAGCATCGCATTTACAAATGTGCTTCGTCCTTACCAGCGATTTCTTGGATGGATTGCGCGTTAGATAAAATATGTAATATATTTGATCAACCGTGGTTTTGAAATAAACCAAGTTTCGCCAAAACTGAGAATAATAGCCAATCTGAACCCCTGTTACTACATCAGAGCCTTGTTCACTGACCATAATTGGAATCAATTAACAAACTTATGGGTAATCATGACATTATAAAGCGCAAAATATAATATCTATACATTCATTGACGCGGAGAGTTAAAATAGATGCATTTATGTATTAATTATTGCATATCTACTATAGTACTACTTTACTACTTGAATACACATACGTATAGGAAATAAAACTGTTCAAATGTCCCACATTTGATGACCGTTTTTTTAGTGTTAGTTCCTAATAATTTGTTGCCAGTAATAAAGAAACTTATTTGTACATGCAAATGTTTAGTATTTCGCATGCTGACTTTGACATATCCTTCCGGTCCGATTTGAGTGAAATTGTTACTTAAACTATCGCGAGTAGAAATCAGTTGAATAACAATGCAAACATTATCATTAAGATAGTTTTTGAATTCATCATTAAGGAAGATCCAACATTGGTTTCTAGGTCGCATTTGAATTATTGAATATACGTAGTGCAGGATGGTCTTAAAGGAAATGTTTGAAAAGGCTTCAATTAATTAGCAGAAATTCAAGCATAGAACTATGAGGACACAGAACACGTGGCCGAGAGCCCTAGGTAGTCATGCCGAATGGATTGGGGAGCCCGTTTAACAATCTAAAACGGTTGCCGGAGCCTGGGAGAGCTAGCTAGAAATTGTATATACACGAATCTGGAATCTCAGAGACGTTCATTAGACAACGGAAATAGAGCCTCTGCATAGTTGACCAGTTGCGTAAATTGATGGTAGTCAGGTTTGCTGATGTGAATGGGGTTGTACAAAGAATATACGATATAACTGTGTAAGGTAAGATAATAGTGTCTGCTGGTGTGACGTCTTTGTTGGCAGATGAACAAATAATTAACATTATAATGCGGGCGGTAGACTGAAAAATATAACAATCTCCGTCTATACAAAATACACTATGCCAACTTATTCTTTATGCATCAAATATTCATACTTTCATGTCAATAAACAGCTGGATGTTGAAACACTGGGAACATTTATCTCCAGTTTCAGCAGAAATTTTCGTAATCTAGGTCATAGTGACCAAATCTGGATTAAACTATTAACAAAGGCCACAACAGTACCTGCTTCAGGTTAAATCAAAAGAGATTTGATTGTGCTACTAAAAAATGTCTAAAATAATTTGTAAATAACAATTTACCATAAACCAACATGTTTCAAAAAGTACCTACATTAGAACAAGGATATATGACAACATGATTTAACACCAGTTCACGAACGAGTTTCAAAAACTGACTAATTGTTAGATATATCTTAAAAATATGATGAAAAAAATTATTTAATTTCTAATGGTCATTCTGAGCAGGTAATTAATCCAGTTATAAAGTGGGGAAATTAAAATAAATAGACGATTGGAGGAATAAAATTGAATATGATCTTCTTTCTCATTCAATTTTGGAGGAGCGACATTTCCCGCACACCAAATAAGGAATTAGAAGCGGCACTAACAAAAGCGTCAAATGCACCTAAAGAACGCACATTATATAAGGCACCGCATTTTCCTTTACCAGAAACTAAAAACACAGCCGCAATTGTCGAATATAAATATTATGTATGTGGCTTTTATGATTCTCAGAAAATGCCAACACAGAAATGAGTTCGCAATTATTAAGCGCTGTTGATTATCAAATGGCAGCTTGGTTAATACAATCAGAAAAGTCATTTAATGACATTGACACTCAGCTAAAGGAGATGCATACCAATGATTAACCATACCTTCATTTTCACTTCTTCTCAGTTTCAAATTACTTTGTTTCTTTTAGAAAATATAGAAATATTTTTATTTTAAATTTACTTTTTATGGCAAAACATCTTTTGTAAGCTCAGCTTTCATGAATTTTGTATTGATATCTCGTCTATGCAAGCCTTTTTTCGCATTTGGCTGACGTATCGGCTTCCAATTTTAAAAGTCAACCTCTGAGCTCGTTCAATCGTCACAAAAGCTGGCAACAAAGAAAGCACAATAAAGCAACTCAAGTAATTCTATTCCTCAAAATATCATCAATTTATAAACATAAATACTGCTTAGTATTAACCAAATCTAGATTTTTTTATTAATAAATATGCACAGGAGGGTGCACTCATGACCTTTAGAAATGGAGAAGCAACAGTGGCTAAGAACGCCAAGTTTGTAGATGAAGAGCGCCAATTCAGGAAGCTATTTTGATCACCAAGTAGGCAGAAAATTTTTCATGTAATAATGAAGGATAGATTACGTTATATATGATCCCTTCGAAGATTTTAGTGAAAGCAGGGACAATAGCTATTCGGCAGAAGTATTTGAATGAGGAGATTGAAGATATGCCATTTTTTAATAAGTGAGATCTTTGAATTGAGCCACTCCCGGAGATGTTAGCTAGGTTCCAGACATCATTTGATAACTTCAGCAAACAGCGTCAAGTCTTTCTAACCTAAAAGGATAGTTATGTCGACGGAGAAACCATATTGATCAAAATTTTGTTTAGATTTAAGGACTTTGATTACTTGAACGGCGATGGTCGGCGAAAGATTGAACCAATGTAGATTTTCGGGGTCATCGTTATAGAACGTCTCAGAAGATGGGGAGGAAATGGAATTGAAATTTACAAAATAACTCGTTGGAAATTAGGTACGATCTAATCTTCGTTGACTGGCGACGTTTTGATATGAAATTTCCCATATCATCATCATCAGGCCTCAAATCACACATTCAGTACAATGCTCAACACACATTTGCTCAAATCTGCTTTTGTGACCGTTGTACTTTGTATGTGATTAGAGGCCTGATTATGATCTGAAAAATGTCATATCTACAAGTCGCCAGTCAACCAAGATTAGATTTTAACTCATTTCCAGTGGTTAGTGTGAACGATGTTGAAGCTTTCGTAAGAAATGGACGAATATGCACCAAGCCATAAAGAAGACAAAATCGATGCGTACTAGGAAATGGGAATCAATCGGATCTTTGCGAATCTGATAGTGCAAAGAGTACTTGATATGTTTCCAATAAGGAAGAAACCAGTCTACTGGATGATTTAACTCTGCTACCTTAAACAATATTTAGTTATATTAATCAATATATATATATATATATATATATATAATGGGATTGATGTTTATATCAAGATCGCAAAATTGATTTAAATAATTGTTATCACAATCCACGCAGTCAATGTTCGTTTAGTCATATGAACCCATCGGGCTGATCGCAAGCACAGATTTCTCCACAAAGCGGCGTGTTGAACTAAATGTAGGCGAGGAAAAATGGCGAGCTTAGTTCCAAACAAGTTTTAAAGGATCAATGGTTAAGTTTGGGCCAGCCAATGAAACTAAACGCGATTCAACTCAAAGGTTTCTTGTGTAGTAATACATAATCGGCGTATAGGGGATTGATTGCCTGGTAAACTTATGGTTCTGTGAATTTAAATTATTTTTATTTTTAAGCTTTGACTTATATGTATATAATTGTATATGCTTTTGCTTACTGATTATAGATTAAATAGCCGGTTCTGAGCGTAAGAAACTAGTTATATTATCTGCTGAAATACTGAAACTGTATGTAATATATGTGCTACATTTTAAAACGCCCAAGGTTTAAGCGTTATAAACTTTTAAATCGTACTTCTTTATATTTCCTTTGGATTATATCTAATTAACTCATGAATGAATGGCAAGGATGGAAAAGAGAGATAATTTCCTACAAACTATTCAGTTATGCCTATTATGTTAAACTGTTTGCTTGCATGCCAAATCATATTGGTGATTTGAGCACACTTTATTAAGATTAATTTTCGACAAGAATTGTTCGAGGAGGCAATGCAAGCCAACAAAAATTTTTAATTATTTTCTCCAAATCCTACGAATTACAATCGCTACTTGTTTATATAGAGTGCTACATGGAAATTTGAATGGTCGTCTTAACCGGATTGGGATAACTGTATCAAAGGTAGACGAAAAGGATTCTACACTACATAAGTCAGACTAGAAGGTGAGCCGACCATAGGATGATGGAGCAATTTGCGATGGTTCGAAAAGCGTTGACAATTACAAAAGTAGCTCCGTCTGGATCTATGAATAGGGCCTGTTTGACAATGTGCATTTTCTGTTATGCTTTACGTTGTCGAATGAAATCGAGGCAACATTGACTAATGATGTTGAGGTTAATGCATGTAAGGCAATTAAACAACGAAGAAAACCAGAAATGCGCTAGTCTTTCAAACAACATAAAACCGGGCGTCTGTTCGCAACATGTGAACGCGAATCGAAGTAGGCAGTATAAGACGATTTGAAGAACTGAATGCTGCCAGGCACTTATCAAGTTATTCTTGAAATTTTTTATACAAGATATTATTAACCCGTTCTGCTCTTCGCTAATTTGAAATTGTTTTCAAAATATATTTACATTTTTGACCAAATCCTTACATTAAAGCCGTTACAGGATTTTATATAAAGATTGTAACCTTTAAATAATACAATTTTTATCACCGCCCGCAAAACCAAGTTTCGTTTAACTTTTATTTATGTTTGTAATGTTGATCTTTTCGCTGGCATTAAAAACTAAATTTGTGCTTTCAAATCAACACCGCTTATTTGTAAATTAATTTCTTTATGTGTTCTGGGTTAGAGATTGTACCGTCCTATTTTCCCAAATTACTCGCGCAAATATATAGTGGGTAAATGGTGTAGTACCGGCTCCTACTTATGAGTCGCCAGTAATCATGAAACGAATGTACACCGGTTTACACTTTCCGTTCATGCTGTCTTGGGTTTATCTTTCTGGCCATAATTGAACTAATTTGTTTCTAGGTGGCCAACACCAAATACATACTTGCATATATATTAGTTCTCCGCCAAAAACAATATCTGCCGGGGTATTCGTCATAGCTGGATTTGGTTATCTGCACTAATGGTTGTATTAAAAGGGCCTGCGTTGCCAAACATAGTAGTGGATAAGCATGGATCCCTGAATGATACGGATTTGACAATGTGCTGTTTCCTTTCTCTTTAATTTGTTGAATGAATTTGAGGCAAAACTGAATATTGATTACTTAATTTTGATATAAAAACATTCTCATTATGTTCTTGCATTTTAATGTATAAATTAAGCATCGTAGAAAATGAATTCATCCTGTAAACCGATTTCATCTTTATCACGTATTGTCCAAAATTTGCCGCGGATAGGGCTAGAACCTGGGCACGTCTGTTTCGGAACCTGTTGCTTTAATCACCAGGCAACCCTACCACACTCTACAAACAATTTTCAGCTATATAAAATTAATGTTTCTTTTTTAGCCCTTCCTTTAGATGGATGGCATACGTTTAGATCTAAGATTACATCTAACCACCCCCAATCTCTCATTATGGAACAGTCACGATGCTACCTGGAGACGTGGTATTAAAGTGAACTCAGATATTACTAAATGAACATTGGTTTCGTGGCGGTGTTAAAAATTAGATCAATCTATTTTGCAAACTTGATATAAATTCCTGGCTCATTATGGAAATACATCCCCAGGTTCGAGCCCTGTTCGCTGGAAATGCTGAATAGTTCGTGATGAGTTCTCAATAAGGACAAAACCGGTCTACTGGATTAATTGTCTATTCTACACTAAACGATGCTTAATTTATACTACCAAATGTGTGTACATAATGGAGCAGGATTTTATATAAAGATCGTAACCTTTAAATAATACACTTTTTATCACCGCCCAAAAAACCAAGGTTCGTTTAACTTTTCTTTATGTTTGTAATGTTGACCTTTTCGCTGGCATTCAAAACTAAATTTGTGCTTTGAAATCAACACCGCTTATTTGTAAATATTATTATAAAATAAGTACATACCCAGGCTATATAAGGCACCAAAAATATGTATTTTCATCTTTAAATGTCATTAAATAAATCGTTACTTATTTCTCTTGACTTCTTCATGGGAACTGGAAAGTCGTTCTACCTGGATTAGACTAACTGTTCCAATGATAAAACGGAGGTGTCTACAGTATAAAATTCAGAAGATTGTAGGTGAAACCACCATAGGATTATGGAGCAACTTAGGGTGGTGCTGCAGGCGTTGACAGTTACGTCACGAAACAAATGTGCACATGATGTTATACTTTCCCTTCAGTCTGACTTCGTTTTATACTTCTGGTCATATTTGAACCAAATTTTTACTAGGCGAGCAACACGTAATGCCTAATTGCATACATATTAGTTCTCCGCAGCAAACAGTATCTAAAATGCGTAGAATCTTTCTTTATTTTTCGTATATTCACTTTTTGCTTACATGCCAAATTTAATTTATAGGCTTTTATATAAACACAGTTTATTGAGAATTATTTTTACCAATAATTCCACGAGTGGGCTATACAAAGCAACAAAAATGTGTACTTTTACCTTTAAATATAATTAATAAAACTGTTACTTCTTCATGGGAACTAGGGCGGGTGTTCTAGCCAGATTAGTTCAAATGAGCCAAAGGTAGAAGGAAAGGAACCTATTGTATAGATTATGGGAGAGTCAGCCATAGGATCACAGAGCATCTTAAGATGGTTCAGCAGGTGTTGACCATTACGCAGTCTGTTAATTTTCCGATGAACAACAAAATCGGGATTGTCGCAGAACAAAATTGACCTTGATCTATGAAACTTAAGTCTTTGATTGAGGATACACTAAATGAAACCTTAAGCAACGATAATTGGTTTTCACAATAAATATTTATATACGTCCATAATTCAACCAATAATGACGTGTCATCAATAAATATGTTCGATGAAATTGAAGAAATAGGTACTACACAACATTTTCCGGCTACACTAGCAATTAAATATAATTGTAAAATTTCTGTGCGTAGTGAAGTCGTGGAATAATCTGAAAATGCAATATATCGAAAGAAATTCTGACAATTATGGATTTAATTTGGATAGGACAAGCGCTTGATGTTATGAATACTCTTGATATACTTCAACAAATAGTTTATCACCAAAAGAAAGTTAAGCGACCTTATTCCATTCACAGTTTCATTGCCTGTTGCATAATTTTATTTTGGACATGATGTTATTTGTAATAGAAATGTCGTTTCGTATCCTATTTTTCGAATATCTCAGGTGAGGTGTGCAGAAAAGTAGACAGCAAGCATCACACCGAGTACAAAGAGTTTCAAACGTAAAAAAAAGTATCTATAAAACTGTTTGCAATGTTTGATTGAGACTTTTTAGCGAAGAGATCTATAACATCGTTGCTACTTTCTATTGAATTAAGGTAGACAAAGAGTTCAGTTTACATCGCATTCGGATTAGTGGTTCAAAAACCGTGTTTCTTTGTAAAAGTATTTTTTTAAATTAGAGGACTGGTGTTTATATGTACGAAATCGGAAAATATTGTGAAGAAAAAACTACATAGGAACTAATAAAAATAACACCACTGATAGTGAGAAAGGTAATGATCAGTTTTTACCCAGAAAGCTATAAAACACCTTTCTAAACGTCTGTTAAATAAATGTCACCTAAGAATTTATCGTATATAACGTTTTTGAAGAAACATAAGAATGGTCAGAATTTATTTTGTTGGACGTTATTATTTTCTGGGCTACCTAAATTTTGTAGATTATTTATACAATAACTGCTGTGATGCACAGAAAAACGATTCATTTATTTGGTTTTCAGCGCAAAGAGCGTCATATTTACTCACATGTACAGTACTGTCTTCAGATGGAAAATATATATGTAAGTAGTCTTGAATTTGTAAAAACTTTTCTATATAAGGTATGTTAACAAGGTTCAAGCAAATAAGTAAATATCTAATCTACGCAATTCGAAGCAAGTAATAAACTGCCTTTAGTATCTAAAGTGTTTTACAACCAAGCTTTCGCATTAGCGCCATGATTCCAAACAAGTTCGAGATAATAATCCAGTGCGGCATTTATCTATGTGTCCTATTTAACGTATCCAATAGTTTCTTTCGTTGTTCGTCGATTACCACTATCAGTTCCGCAGTTATCCGATTGATCCTCATATAGAAATATGTGCTGAGTTTGGATTCGTGGTGGCTGGGCACTGATTCGCCCCATTAATCCGAAAGCTTCCACACCAGACGTCCTAACGTCTGGAAATGATGTACGATCTAACCTTGGCTGAATGAGGTTTCGGTACCTCATTTGCAGTATCCTCATCAGAACTGAGATTGCTAATCCACCACCTAGGATAGAAACTCGCGGAAACCTTAAAATTATAATGATCGCACTGCGCAACCAAAAACAACAACTTTCAAGAAGTACGCATAATATCTTCATCGCGTTTATAAAATCACATAGAATGGTCGGTCATTTATCTTGTTCGCATCCAGTGGACAAACGATTAAATTCGCTGTTTGACTAAAAGTGTATTATTCATCTACTTTTAGGTACGTGTCACGGCTTGAGTTGTTAAATTGTGTGAAATGACAGCAACAAACAACTTTCCGATAACTTAGGTTTATAATCACAGTTAATCTAAGCACAGAGCTATTAGTTCACTCTTTATTGGCAGTAATGACTTCCATTTGTGCAGAAAAACCTAACAGTTATGTATTAATAATAAAGACCTGTTACAGATAATTCGAAATATCAGTAGTTTAACTAAATGCTTTTTACATTGTGCTACCTTGATCAGAAAATTTCTGGTTCCTAGAATTTCTATTCAATACGACGAAAGAAAATTTTCTCAGCGCAAATTATTATTCGGGATTCAAGTGATAGATTCAAGTATATTGCAAAACTTATTAACAGTCATTGATGGTCTGATCTTGTGAACAGTCACCCATTAGTGTAGTGTGCAGCAGGTAGGCTCAGTGGTTAGAGCACCAGATTCCGAAGCAGATGTGTCCAGGTTCGAGTCCTGTCCACAGCAAATTCTGACCAGTACTTGATGCGTTCCCAATAAAGACGAACCCGGTCAACTAGATGAGTTGTCTTTTCTACACGATACAATTCTTAGTTTATTTTGATATATGAAAGTAATTAATGCGTCAGGAGCTTATATCAAGATCGCAACCTTGATTATAATTATTGTTATCACTGCCCACGCAACCAGTGTTCGTTTACTCAACCATTATATTCTTTAAACTACTACAAAAATTTAGAAAATATGCGTTTTTGTCACAAGTAATGCAATGCACGTATTTCAATGAATACATAGCATGTTTTTGCTTAAAATTAATAAATAATTATACAAACAGATAAATAAGACTCGACTTAGTAGATGTTTCAATTAACATTACATACTTGAACTAAGTCAAAATGAAGAAAACTATCAAACGAAAATATGCTGCTTAGACAAAAATTTAAAATCATTAATTTTAAAGGGTTTACCATTGATACAAGATGACTATCGTCATAGCCCAGAAACTTTCATTTTGAACCTGCCCTAAGTGAACTTAAGTGATATGTGACCAATTAAACCTTCAAATAATGTTGTGTATAAGAACTCCTCAAAAAAGAAAATGATTAGCAGCAACACCAACTGCAATAGAAAAACCATAACCACAAAATTCTAAGAAATTTTCTACATTAACTTTTAGATTTAGAAAAATTAAGAGTGAATTTATGGTCAAATCGCACAAATGCTTTCGACTCGTCCAAATTTATCATCAGATAAATAAACAACACTGACTGATAAGTAGATAAATTTTGATTTATTAAATAAAGAAATAAGTAATAATAAATAAAAAACATTGGTTGTAGCAATGCGGCTGGATATTATACGGATTGTCTCGTTGAATAACAGCTCACAAAATCTTTCATAATTTTTAATAATCAATCAATATTTATCTGGCAAATCGCAACAGCCGGTGTGGTCTCGTTCGTGGGTTTCTATCATTTTTAACTGAGTGCAGATTTTTATTTGCTTTTTAGACTTCATATATTTATAGTCTGATATCATCACTGCGAAGCTTCTTGCACTTAGAATTTATATGTGTATTTTGTGGATTTATTCTTGCCAGAATTTTTCTACATTTTTCTTTTGCACTGACCGCCAGACTTTCAGATATCCCAAACTTTTTACCACTTTTCACTATCATGAACCAGATACTTCCATCAACATCTTCCACCACATTCGTAACCGGTTATTATCCAATGTTGATGATCTTGATACCTCATCATTTCCATCTTGCAGCCAGAGCTCTTACGCCAGCCCGATAACTTACTCAATAGAGTTGCGAAAGAGGTTGATTTGCGCAAACACACCAAATGCAATCTATTGCTTTGGTTCCCCCGCTCTCGACTCTCGAAATATGAACTGACCTCCGATTTGATCCAGCAATTGGGGAGACATTTATTAAACCTTCTGAAAGATATCTCTGCTGGCAAGCGTCGTGCTTTTGTGCTTTCCTTTCACAAAGTTATATCTAACAATGAGCTTGAGGTGTTAAAATCTCGATCTCCTTTGATATTGGAAGGAATTAAAGCGTGATTGCACATTGTTACAGCGGGCAACTTAGCCATTGATATCGACCTCTTTCGAAACTAGAGCCCCTTACTCCGGATGAAGTAATCCTAAGAAACGCTGATCATTAATTAGAGGCACTCCCTCTTCAAGTTTCCAGTGCTACTCCGAAACCCATACGTCCAGCCAACAGCATTGCAAGTGCAGTGGTCCAGAAGCCGTCGCCTTCGAAATCAAGAGCAACTCACACTCTCCTTACAGTGTTTAAACGTAGGAACCCCGTAATTCAACGAGGCACTCTGATATCCACTACAATTTCCTCTTCTGCCAACCGTAGCAACGCTACCTATGACAGTGGAAATACACCCTATGATCATGTCTGGTCACGAATTGGAACTGTTCTCACTCCCGTGACGCTGCACCAGTACAGCTGCACGAACACTGCAGAACCGCATTCGTCCTGTTTTAAAAAGCCTCAATTCTCACACCCCCTGACCAGAGCGGAACTAAGAAATTCCACATTGTTGACGAACACTCAATTCAGTTCAAAAAGCATACAATCACCCTTATCAGCTCTCGTTCACGCTGCAACCCCCGTTGTTAGACTCCCGCACGCTTTTCCTCCCCAATCTTACCACATTTATCATGGATCTCTCTCGACAATTCTTATCCATCGCAGGTCACTCACACCAAAATCAATCAGCAGCGGGAATTTCTTTCTTCAAACGAGCTGTATATGTACTTCCTTGTTGAAACGTGGCTGCCTCCTACCCTACACTGTGATGATTTTTTCCTCATCGGCGTTTACTCATTTTAATGAAGTAACAGAGCAGTTGGCAAACAGGGTGGTTTGGCTGTTTATATCCGTTCCTCTCTCATGCCTAAACTTCTGACGACCTCTAACTCACTGCGACTGGAGTTCATTGCATTTTAGCCAGTGATTCTAGATCAAGGTCTATCTGTATGCGTTGACACAGAAACTCGTTGGGCCCAACTGCTGTCCACATTTGTTTCTCAACCCTCTTCTTGGTAACTGGGCAATTTAACCTCAGGAGACCACCCTCTTATTCGCCTCTTCGCTGAGAACTTACTGAATAAAATTTTGCACTTTCCTACCCGGGACATCAACCAAATCGGAAGCGTGATCTCCATTAAGGAAGTGATCTATGTACGAAATCGGGGGATCTTTTCTAATCTAGACCACTGCCAGGTATCCTTACTTATCTTTTACTCCAAGAGAGAATATAGAAACATACAACCGATTCACTGATAGGTAGGGGTTCAGCTAACTCTGTGATGCCATTGATTGGAGAGTATTAATCATATCAGACAATCTGTCTTCGTCCATAACGTCCAATCCTACCATTTCTAGCCAGTACATACGCACGACCAACATGTTAAGAAACTTATTTAAGGCACGCTACAACCTTGTACGTAATTCAAGATTACGCACCTCGCCACTTGCGCGCGCTCTCGCTCTACGACATATTAATGACCATATTAAACGAATTTTCAACAGACAACGGCTCGGCATCGAAACACGCAATCGAATGACGCCCACCTCCCGTAAAAAATTCACTATAATAAAAACCAAACTTTTCCATAAGTCCAATAAGCAAACATAAACTTTTCTGGTTCGGACGACTCCAGCTTTGCTGACTACTATAGGATTAATAGAGGTGAGAGCTGCATATCTAATTTTGCTTTCGATATATAAACACTGGTATGTTTTCCGTTTTACTCTTATGATGATCATGGAAGTTCGAAACGCGTCAGTACGTGTGACTGACAGTAGTTCTACTACATTATTCGACGATTGGTTAAATACAATGGGATAGGTGTTTACCTCAAGCTCGCTAACTTGATTTTAAGAATTGTTACCACCACCCGTGCAATCAATGTTTGTTTAGTTGTGTTGACTATCTGAGTTGAATTTTAATACGCAATTTACTTTTGCGCGAAAATTGATAGCAATCTTATGTCGGTAAAATATTGATTCATTTATATTTCTAGGTGCACATATTGTGCTCGTCATTAATTGATTGGATCTCATGTGCTCTGAAGCTGTCCTCAATAAGTTTTTCTGAAATTGTACGCGAAGCAATCTTTTCAGATTTTTTCCAAGTTTTCGGGACCTCATTTCCAGTCTCATCTCCATATTCGCAGAAAAAAACAACTTGTGGCAAATGTGTTATCCTCATTCAAGATAGAGCTATTTATATAGATTTTACTTCGTAAAGTATATTTATGTCTGATATCCGTTCTTAAAACTTATTCACCTATACTCACATGTATACACGAAAACACTCACATTCCCCATATACACAACAACTTATACACACATAATTGTACTCTAATATTAATTGACAGTTATAGAAGTAGACCATGTGCATTGACACACACACAAACCTATTAGTGATGTCTCGATTTTTTAAATTACTCGTCCCGACGCGTAGGAGCAAAACATTTTCATTTTAATTTTATTGTAGTAATCCTCAATTCCCGATTTACCTAATCTTATTCTGTGTGCAAATGTTCAATGAAACGGTTAAATAATATAGTTAGATACTTAAATACTGTTTTTATTATAATCAAGGTTGCGGTCTTGATATAAACACCTGACCCATTAATTACTTACATATGTCAGTATCAACTAGGAATTGTATAGTGTAGAAAAGGCAATTCATCCAGTAGACCGGTTTCGTCCTTATTGGGAACTCATCAAGTACTGGCCAGAATTTGCCGCGACAGGATACGAACCTGGGCACGTCTGCTTCGGAATCTGGTGCTCTAACCACTGAGCTATCCTGCCACACACTACACTACACACAATTTTCAGTTATATACTAACTAATGTAACTTGGTTAGTCAATTTTTCCTTTAGGTGGAGCTCATATGGCATCCATTTCGACCCAAAGTTCCAACTAACCATGCCCAATCTGTCATTACTGAACAGACACCACATTACATGGGGAAGTGGTATTGAAATGAATATTTATATAATTAAACGAACATTGGTTGCGCGGGTGGTGATAACAATTATTATAATCAAGGTTGTGGTCTTGATATAAACACCTGACCCATTAATTACTTACATATGTCAGTATAAACTAAGAATTGTATAGTGTAGAAAAGGCAATTCATCCAGTAGACCGGTTTCGTCCTTATTGGGAACTCATATAAGATGTGGGGTGAACTCACATGGTTGCTTAAATGCTTATTTAGATATTCACAATATATATGTAGAAGAATATTTAGATTTTATATATAAGGTGGGAAAAGCTCACATGGTTGCTTTTGTGAATTGAGATAGGCATTATGTATATATATATATATGAGGTGTAGACGGGAAGATAGATATGCTTTGATATTTATATATACATATAAATTGTAAGTGGTTGAATTTCAAAGAACCTATTTCAACTGCTTATAGATACATATATCTACATATATATAGAAGTATATAGATAGACAATAAAATAGATATATAAAAAGTGTTTTACTGATATAATTTATCCGTTGCGGGACTCACAGTGTTGCTTGTATGAGATTCATATTATATATATGGTATATACACGTATATATATATATATATATGATGAATATATAGATATTTATAAAAGATGTGGGATGAACCCACATAGTTGCTTATATGCTTATCTATATATATATACATAGATAGCGTGTGGACATATGTATAAATGGATATTTTATAAGATGTGGGTACAAATATATAAGTAAAAATAAAATTAAAATATAAAAGATTGCTGATATATATATAGTGTATACACGTAGGTATAGTTATATTTAGATATATAGATATTTATAAAAGATGTGGGAGTAACCCACATAGTTGCTTATATGTTTATCTATATATATAGATATATACGATATTTTAATACAGAAACTAATTCATATAGGATCTGAGTATAAATGTGTACTGAGCGGAAAAACGATTTAGTTAGTGTAACTTCCGTATTCGGTCTTGTCAAAATGATAGAATAATACTCTATAGAGTTTCAATAGTTTTTTAATCTCTCTGTATATAACCGATTGCAAGCTGGATGGAATTAGGTGAACTGGGGGGCAGGTGAGGATTACAGCAATATAGAATTCAAAATTTGTTGATCTTTCTATGCGTCCGGTACAGCAATTAAAATATAGACATCATTGATAGGCGTGTATGTCAATCCATTAGGTGTGCTTATAGTTAAAATACACATGTTTATAGGTAGATGTGTGCGCAGAGGGGGACAGGGATAAGTTTTTGTATACATTTGAGTATTAGAGACTAGGTATAAGACCGGATATTAGGAAGACAATTAAAATAAAATATATATAAATATATCTGTCTTGAATGAGGATACCACATTTGCCACAAGTTGTGTTTTACTCCTGTGCGTATTGTGTCAACCCTGAAGATGAGACTGGAAATAACGTCTCGAAATATAGGTAAAAGATCAATGGCGGATCTTGATCCTAAAGCGCTTTCAGACAATCAGCTAATTGAAGGCTTAAAGGAGAAGGGACAAGTGAGAACCCATCAACTGAGGCCAAAAATTACATCATCTGAAAAGATAAAAGGTTCAAGATTTTGCCGACCTATGAGTGCTAACAATTGTCCCGCACAAGAAAAATGCGGTCAAATCCGAAACGAAAAGGACAGCACTGAGAAACAAAATAATACATCTTTTAAAATGTACTTAAATCAAAAATACGACCGGATCGTCGTGCAATTATTCAACCAATACAAAAGGAGGAAAATACAAATTGGAAGGCAAGTGGAACATATCTCATTCTTGAAATTATGTTTAAAATTTAATACTATACCTAAATGCTTTAAATTTAGACTACCATTTCAGCTAGATAGAGTAGGAAATATTCTGAAACAAGAACTTTCTATACATTTAATGAAATCATCGATAAAAAGTCAAGAAAAAAGAAAATATGAACTTATTAGAGAAAAAACTAAAATAAGGTCAAGGTTGCTCTTGATATTACATTCAATGGACCTTAAATGTATAGAGGATTTCACTGATAAGGCTAGGAATAAAGAAATTCAAAAGGTTAAAAAGAGGCATGATAAGAAACTTGTAAACCTGGGAATCTATAGGCCTGGAAGAAATATTCCAAACGATTCATTTGTGTCGAAACGGGTAATAAACTTATCATCTATGGATCTCAAAGATAATGAAAAGAGAATACTCAACCTGGGACTGAACACAGCTGTTCCTATTGAATACATACCTAAGAATGAAATTATTACCGAGACAGTTAAAATCGCACAATTCCTCCCAGGAAAAGAGAAAACTAAATTTGAATTGGATGTTGCAAAATTAGTATTAGAACATAAGGAGGATAAATGTAAAAAGAATTATGACTTGAAAAGATTAAGATCGGAGTTGTTATCTAATAAGGTGATATGCCTTAAAGCAGATAAAGGTGGAGCAACAGTGCTAATGAACCAGAGGGATTATGAGGATAAGATGTACGTACAATTAAATAATAAAGAAGTTTACCATAAAATAAATAAGGACCCAACGGACAAATTACAAGGTGAGGTTAAAACTTTAATTAATCAAATGATCGGATCTGGGGAATTGGATTCAGTACTTGGTAAATCATTAATACAAAGAGATTCACTCTCTCCCAGAGTGTATGGTCTAGTAAAAATTCATAAAAAAGATAATCCACTTAGGTTAATTGTCAATGTCCAGAATTCCCCAACTTATAAAATGTCCAAATTTCTGTGCCATAGAATAAGAAAATACACCTATTTTCTAGATTATACATTAAAAAATACTTATCACTTTACGGATATTATTAGTAAATATAAATTATTAGAGAATGATAAACTGGCAAGCCTGGATGTGGTATCTATGTATACGAACATTCCGGTACAGGTTGCATTAGAGTGTGTCCAACGTTGCCTAACTGAATACCCTCAAATACTAGAAGGGAGTAAAATGATGTTAAGTAGTATTATGGAAATGTTAAAAATTTGTATGTCCTCTACATACTTTATATTTAGAAATGAATTCTACCTTCAAGTTAAAGGTGTTCCTATGGGACAACCATTATCAGTCCCAGTCGCTAATATTTATATGCATTATTTAGAAAAAAATCTCCTACTTAGATCTCCCCTCAAACCATGCTTATATTTAAGATTCCTAGATGATATCTTCCTAATTTGGAATCACGGGGACAATGAGTTGGAGAATTTTCTGTATTTAGCTAATCAACTGGGAGAGGTAAAATTCACATTGGAAAAAGAAAACAAAGAAGAATTATCGTTTCTAGATGTAAAATTAAAACGAATGGGTCAGACATTAGAGAAAGATATTTATAGGAAGGATACTTATTCTGGTATCCTCCTGAATTATTGCTCTAATCACCCGTTTGGGATGAAAATAGGCATTCTAAAATCTATGATAATAAGAAGTCTTAAAATAGTGGATTTAAAATATAGGGATAAAGAACTAATGAAATTGAAAGAAATATTCAGGATAAATGGTTATCCGGAAAAATTAACTGAGAAAATCATAAAGGAGACATTATTGCGATTTAAGAGAAGAATAACACAGGAGAAACGGACAGGAGATTTAGATAATCAGAATGAAGATAAGCACAGAACTCTGGTTCTACCAGACTCCAAATTAAGTAGAAAGATTAGGATATTAGCAACAAAATACAACATAAGAACAGTGTTAAGGCAAACAGTTACAATAGGCAATAAGTTACCGAATCAAAAAGAAAAAATAGAACCTCTTAACACATCAGGGGTTTATGAGATACCTTGTAAAGATTGCAATCTTAGGTATATAGGTGAAACCATGTGTCCAATAAAGGTACGTAGAGGTGAACATAAGACTGCATGCAAATACAGACATAGTAATAGATCGGATCTAGCCAGACACTCAATGGAGTCAGGTCATCAAATAAACTGGGACGGCTGTAAACGGATTTCACTATGTAACCGAAATAGATTAACCAGGTTGATTAGAGAATCAATTGAAATAAAATCAGGAATGAACGTCATGAATATGACATGTATAGAAAAATCATTAGGCCCAATATTCAATGAAGCCTTCTCTAATGGAAAGAAACGTAGATTAGAGGAATCAGAGCTAACAATAAATCTAAATAAGAGACCACGACTATGAAAGGGGAGAAAACAGAACGAATTAGATGGAGTTAGAGGGCGGCAATATGGCTATAGTTATATATGTATATATATGATGAACATTTCAATTTATATAAGATGTGAGAGAAACTCACGTTGTTGCTTATATATTTATCTAAATATATTTAACAAATATGGGCATCTATATTTCGCAAATACATATATATGGATGATTCTAAATATTCATATAAGATGTGGGGTGAACTCACATGGTTGCTTAAATGCTTATTTAGATATTCACAATATATATGTAGAAGAATATTTAGATTTTATATATAAGGTGGGAAAAGCTCACATGGTTGCTTATGTGAATTGAGATAGGCATTATGTATATATATATATATATATATATGAGGTGTAGACGGGAAGATAGATATGCTTTGATATTTATATATACATATAAATTGTAAGTGGTTGAATTTCAAAGAACCTATTTAAACTGCTTATAGATACATATATCTACATATATATATATATATAGAAGTATATAGATAGACAATAAAATAGATATATAAAAAGTGTTTTACTGATATAATTTATCCGTTGAGGGACTCACAGTGTTGCTTGTATGAGATTCATATTATATATATGGTATATACACGTATATATATATATATATATGATGAATATATAGATATTTATAAAAGATGTGGGATGAACCCACATAGTTGCTTATATGCTTATCTATATATATACATAGATAGTGTGTGGACATATGTATAAATGGATATTTTATAAGATGTGGGTACAAATATATAAGTAAAAATAAAATCAAAATATAAAAGATTGCTGATATATATATAGTGTATACACGTAGGTATAGTTATATTTAAATATATAGATATTTATAAAAGATGTGGGAGTAACCCACATAGTTGCTTATATGTTTATCTATATATATAGATATATACGATATTTTAATACAGAAACTAATTCATACAGGATCTGAGTATAAATGTGTACTGAGCGGAAAAACGATTTAGTTAGTGTAACTTCCGTATTCGGTCTTGTCAAAATGATAGAATAATACTCTATAGACTTTCAATAGTTTTTAAATCTCTCTATCTATAACCGATTGCAAGCTGGATGGAATTGGGTGAACTGGGGGGCATGTGAGGATTACTGCAATATTGAATTCAAAATTTGTTGATCTTTCTATGCGTCCGGAACAGCAATTAAAATATAGATATCAGTGATAGGCGTTTTTATCAATACATTAAGTGTACTTATAGTTATTCAATAAATGTAACTTTAGTAAAATACACATGTTTATAGGTAGTTGTGTGCGCAGAGGGGACAGGGATAAGTTTTCGTATACATTTGAGTATTAGAAATTAGGTATGAAGACCGGATATTAGGAAGACAATTAAAAAATAATTTTAGAATTAAAATGGGTATAAATATATCTGTCTTGAATGAGGATACCACATTTGTCACAAGTTGTGTTTTACTCCTGTGCGTATTGTGTCAACCCTGAAGATGAGACTGGAAATAACGTCTCGAAATATAGGTAAAAGATCAATGGCGGATCTTGATCCTAAAGCGCTTTCAGAAAATCAGCTAATTGAAGGCTTAAAGGAGAAGGGACAAGTGAGAACCCATCAACTGAGGCCAAAAATTACATCATCTGAAAAGATAAAAGGTTCAAGATTTTGCCGACCTATGAGTGCTAACAATTGTCCCGCACAAGAAAAATGTGGTCAAATCCGAAACGAAAAGGACAGCACTGAGAAACAAAATAATACATCTTTTAAAACAGTACTTGATGAGTTCCCAATAAGGACGAAACCGGTCTACTGCATGAATTGCCTTTTCTACACTATACAATTCCTAGTTGATACTGACATATGTAAGTAATTAATGGGTCAGGTGTTTATATCAAGACCGCAACCTTGATTATAATAATTGTTCTCACCACCCGCGCAACCAATGTTCGTTTAATTAAATACTGTTTGTTGCGGAGACCTAATATATATGCAAGTATGTATAGTAACAAATTAGTTTATTTGTGACCAGAAGGATAAACCAAAGGCAGTTTAAACGGAAAGTATAATCTCATGTACACTCGTTTCGTGCTTACTGGCGACTCATCAGTAGGAGCCGCAATTGCGCCCTTTACCCACTTTGTATTTGGGTGAGGAATGTGGGATAATAGGACGATAAAATCTCCTATACAAATGTGTAAACCTGCATTATTGAGGCTAACATCATATAAAGTGTCGACAATGCGACTTCAACGTTAACTCACTCGATATAATATATATACCGAGTTTGTAAAGGATACCAACTCTATGTCTAGTGTCAGTAACCGATACCAACATTATAGTATCGTAAGGGTACATGGTACTAACACTATAGTTGCAGAGTCTTTACATGGTACCAACATGATGGATATCAATGTATGCTATAGTTCACCGAAATTGAGAATAACAATTATATATGAACACCTGTTACTTCAGTAAATCCATTCACCCTGGCTTTGATCGATATCAGCTATCACATTTCGCGATAAGCATGACATCATTCAATTCAAAATATAACAGTTAGATAGTGTTAATTGCGGAGACCTAATATAAATGTCAGTATGCATTACGTGTTGCGAACCTAGTAACAAATTAGTTCAATTGTGACCAGAAGGATAAACAAAGACAGCATGAACGGAAAGTGTAATCACATGCACATTCGTTTCGTGCTCACTGGAGACACATCAGAATATAATACTACTCTATCGTTCTGGCAAGATTGAATTTGAAGCATACAATAACGAAATATATATCAACTAAATACACGTTTATTTATATCCATATCCTGTATAAATTTATTTTTACATTTAAATATCTGCGTCAAAATTATATGTATATATATATATATATATATATATATATATATATATAAATGGCTATATAAGCAATAAATTGTGTTTATACATAATGCATATGGCAATATAAGCAACAATTGTGCTTTATACGATTCCTTTTGGTAAATAATATATCAGGAAATAATAAATATATCAGACATAGGATTCAGTGAAACTGGTTCTCCTTAACCCATAACACTTATTGTTATCTCTAGTTATTATTCAGTTTCTGAGCGTGAAGTCCTTCTGGTTAGCCTCTACTCAACTATCCGCCTCGATTCTAAAAAATTCAAATATGGACTCTGGATACCATTTCTATTTTAATTTTTATTCTACCGCATCCAGATATTGATTACTGTGCCACAATTTCCTATAATAAATCTCTTCTTTTTGTTTCAGCAAACAATCGGAAACTCGAAAGTCTACTGGACGACCGGATGGAATCCATCAGACGCTGGTTCCTCCTTGCCTCCTAACCATTCTCAACGGAAGCCAGTGAACTCTGTTCGCCACAATGATATTCTGACACTACACAAGCTTCAATCTAATAGACTTTATCCTAATCAATACTACCCTAAAGAAACTCAAAATCCACGACAAAGAACTTCATCGATCGACTTCTGCATCTGGTCATCCTTCACCTTCTAACTCAGACTCAAATTCGTCTGTCCGACAACAGCAAATCTCGCATTGAAACTTGAACTCTTCACAATCTGTACTCTAGTCGATCATTCCTAGTCAAATGGAATCTCTTTTTCATCAGAAAGTACTATCACGAATTTGATGAAAGAACCTATTTTATTCAACTCCTTCCTTCCCTATGATTAAATCCTTTGCTAGTCACAATTAGATTCAACTTTACATATCCTACTTATGATCTGAACTCTCAATATTTTCTCAACTGTTGGCCTTATTAATAAATAAATTTATTATATATATATATATGCAGGTGTTATATATATATATAAATCCACGTCTCCTGTTAATCGAGAAGACCCCATTAAATATGGGACCTACTGATTTTCATACAGATGTCACATTCATCATTTTATTTCAATTGATTCATTATTCAACCAGGTTAATCTAATCCGGTTACATAATGCAATCCGTTTACAACCACCTCAGTTCAACTGATTACATGTCTCCATTGTTTCCCTGGCAAGATCTGATCTATTACTTTGTCCATATTTGCATGCAGTTTATGTCTCATTTATGTAACTTTACGAATGCATGATTTTCACCCATATACAATGTAATTTCACAACCTGATGGTTGAGGGGGTTCAACTTTTCTCTGTGTTTGGGAGATTTTTGCTCTTACAGTAAGTGACTGTATAATAATACTGTACTTCTGTTGAATTTGCTGTTTATGTCTTAATTTTGCACTAATCTGGAATCTGGTAGAACCAAAATTTTGCTTATCTTATTTTGCATTTCTATACTGGTTCCTCCTGTTCCATAAGCCGACTTCTTTATCCCTAGGCTATATCCAGTTTCGAGTTTTAAGTCTCTGGCTAGCCCTATTTCAACTTTTCGTCTGATTCTCAAATTCAAATAACGATTCACTGATATCATTTCTATTCTATTTTAAATTATAACAATGAAATATTGATAGATGTGCCACAATCTGCTCTACTAAATCTCTTCTCTTTGTTTCAACAAACAATTGGAATCTCTAAAAGCCTACTGGACCATCTGGCATCCATCGAGCGCTGGTTCCTCCACGCTTTCCATCAGCCATAACCTCGCTCAACTGAATTCAATGATCCCTGCACGCGACACTGGCGTACAGACTCTCTTCTATCTAGTCGATCCTTCCTAGTCCAATGGAATCTCCTTTTCATTAGAACGAACTATCACGAATTTGATGAAAGGGCTTCACATTCTCAACTTCCTCCTCCCTTATGGTTACAACTTAACATATCCTACTTTTGATTTGTGCCTCATCATTTCAACTGTTGAGCTTGTTGGCCTTTGTTCACAAATAAATTTATTATTATATTTAAACAAACATTGGTTGCGCGGGCAGTGATAACAATTATTATAATCAAGGTTGCGAACTTGATATAAAAACCTGAACAAATTAAGTATACTTATCAATATAAACTAAGAAATGTTTAGTGTAGAAAAGGAAATTTTATATATATATATATATATATATATATATATACACCATATACTATGTATATTCAATAAAATACAACAATCATTTGAGATCCTCCCAATATTATTCAAGAATATTCATCCATATATATATATATATATATATAGACACGTGCTTTCTTGTTGAAACGTGTCTGTCCTCTTCAAAACTGGATGATCTTAATTTATCAATAGTTACACTTTCCTTCGAAGTGGAATTGTTTAAAGCACACGACAACCTTACACGCAACTCTAGATTACGCACAACATCACTTGTTCGCGCTCTCGCAATCCGACGTATCGATGTGCCCATTAAACAAGTAATCAACGAACAAGCGCTCAACATCGACAGATGCATCCACACAGCACAAAACTCCCGGAAAAAGTTCGCAGTCATCAAACACCAATTGCTACAAAAGTCCAAAACCTCATACATAAACTTTTCCCGGTCGGACGACTCCAGCTTTTCCGACGATTGTCGCAATTATCTCCTAGACTCCTTTTACATTCCCACTCCACCTGCTGAGATGCTTGACAATGGAGTCGCTGAGAACCTACGTTTGTTCAATATTTCGCCAGTCTCCGTCGTTCAAGCAATCAAAAGCATAAAATCTAAATACCAATTTGATTAGTACGGTGTCTCTGTCGGCATGATTGCCCATCTTGGCTGGACTGTCTTCTCTCTGGTTGCTGATATATCTACATTAACTTTAAATTTAGAAAATTAAGATAATTTATGGTCAAATTGCACAAATAAGCTGACTCGTCCAAATTCATCATCAGATAAATAAACAAATTGACTGATAAGTAGATAAATTTTGATTTATTAAATAAAGAAATAAGTAATAATAAATAAAAAACATTGGTTGTAGCAATGCGGCTGGATATTATACGGATTGTCTCGTTGAATAACAGCTCACAAAATCTTTCATAATTTTTAATAATCAATCAATATTTATCTGGCAAATCGCAACAGCCGGTGTGGTCTCGTTCGTGGGTTTCTATCATTTTTAACTGAGTGCAGATTTTTATTTGCTTTTTAGACTTCATATATTTATAGTCTGATATCATCACTGCGAAGCTTCTTGCACTTAGAATTTATATGTGTATTTTGTGGATTTATTCTTGCCAGAATTTTTCTACATTTTTCTCTTGCACTGACCGCCAGACTTTCAGATATCCCAAACTTTTTACCACTTTTCACTATCATGAACCAGATACTTCCATCAACATCTTCCACCACATTCGTAACCGGTTATTATCCAATGTTGATGATCTTGATACCTCATCATTTCCATCTTGCAGCCAGAGCTCTTACGCCAGCCCGATAACTTACTCAATAGAGTTGCGAAAGAGGTTGATTTGCGCAAACACACCAAATGCAATCTATTGCTTTGGTTCCCCCGCTCTCGACTCTCGAAATATGAACTGACCTCCGATTTGATCCAGCAATTGGGGAGACATTTATTAAACCTTCTGAAAGATATCTCTGCTGGCAAGCGTCGTGCTTTTGTGCTTTCCTTTCACAAAGTTATATCTAACAATGAGCTTGAGGTGTTAAAATCTCGATCTCCTTTGATATTGGAAGGAATTAAAGCGTGATTGCACATTGTTACAGCGGGCAACTTAGCCATTGATATCGACCTCTTTCGAAACTAGAGCCCCTTACTCCGGATGAAGTAATCCTAAGAAACGCTGATCATTAATTAGAGGCACTCCCTCTTCAAGTTTCCAGTGCTACTCCGAAACCCATACGTCCAGCCAACAGCATTGCAAGTGCAGTGGTCCAGAAGCCGTCGCCTTCGAAATCAAGAGCAACTCACACTCTCCTTACAGTGTTTAAACGTAGGAACCCCGTAATTCAACGAGGCACTCTGATATCCACTACAATTTCCTCTTCTGCCAACCGTAGCAACGCTACCTATGACAGTGGAAATACACCCTATGATCATGTCTGGTCACGAATTGGAACTGTTCTCACTCCCGTGACGCTGCACCAGTACAGCTGCACGAACACTGCAGAACCGCATTCGTCCTGTTTTAAAAAGCCTCAATTCTCACACCCCCTGACCAGAGCGGAACTAAGAAATTCCACATTGTTGACGAACACTCAATTCAGTTCAAAAAGCATACAATCACCCTTATCAGCTCTCGTTCACGCTGCAACCCCCGTTGTTAGACTCCCGCACGCTTTTCCTCCCCAATCTTACCACATTTATCATGGATCTCTCTCGACAATTCTTATCCATCGCAGGTCACTCACACCAAAATCAATCAGCAGCGGGAATTTCTTTCTTCAAACGAGCTGTATATGTACTTCCTTGTTGAAACGTGGCTGCCTCCTACCCTACACTGTGATGATTTTTTCCTCATCGGCGGTTACTCATTTTAATGAAGTAACAGAGCAGTTGGCAAACAGGGTGGTTTGGCTGTTTATATCCGTTCCTCTCTCATGCCTAAACTTCTGACGACCTCTAACTCACTGCGACTGGAGTTCATTGCATTTTAGCCAGTGATTCTAGATCAAGGTCTATCTGTATGCGTTGACACAGAAACTCGTTGGGCCCAACTGCTGTCCACATTTGTTTCTCAACCCTCTTCTTGGTAACTGGGCAATTTAACCTCAGGAGACCACCCTCTTATTCGCCTCTTCGCTGAGAACTTACTGAATAAAATTTTGCACTTTCCTACCCGGGACATCAACCAAATCGGAAGCGTGATCTCCATCAAGGAAGTGATCTATGTACGAAATCGGGGGATCTTTTCTAATCTAGACCACTGCCAGGTATCCTTACTTATCTTTTACTCCAAGAGAGAATATAGAAACATACAACCGATTCACTTATAGGGAGGGGTTCAGCTAACTCTGTGATGCCATTGATTGGAGAGTATTAATCATATCAGACAATCTGTCTTCGTCCATAACGTCCAATCCTACCATTTCTAGCCAGTACATACGCACGACCAACATGTTAAGAAACTTATTTAAGGCACGCTACAACCTTGTACGTAATTCAAGATTACGCACCTCGCCACTTGCGCGCGCTCTCGCTCTACGACATATTAATGACCATATTAAACGAATTTTCAACAGACAACGGCTCGGCATCGAAACACGCAATCGAATGACGCCCACCTCCCGTAAAAAATTCACTATAATAAAAACCAAACTTTTCCATAAGTCCAATAAGCAAACATAAACTTTTCTGGTTCGGACGACTCCAGCTTTGCTGACTACTATAGGATTAATAGAGGTGAGAGCTGCATATCTAATTTTGCTTTCGATATATAAACACTGGTATGTTTTCCGTTTTACTCTTATGATGATCATGGAAGTTCGAAACGCGTCAGTACGTGTGACTGACAGTAGTTCTACTACATTATTCGACGATTGGTTAAATACAATGGGATAGGTGTTTACCTCAAGCTCGCTAACTTGATTTTAAGAATTGTTACCACCACCCGTGCAATCAATGTTTGTTTAGTTGTGTTGACTATCTGAGTTGAATTTTAATACGCAATTTACTTTTGCGCGAAAATTGATAGCAATCTTATGTCGGTAAAATATTGATTCATTTATATTTCTAGGTGCACATATTGTGCTCGTCATTAATTGATTGGATCTCATGTGCTCTGAAGCTGTCCTCAATTAGTTTTTCTGAAATTGTACGCGAAGCAATCTTTTCAGATTTTTTCCAAGTTTTCGGGACCTCATTTCCAGTCTCATCTCCATATTCGCAGAAAAAAAACAACTTGAGGCAAATGTGTTATCCTCATTCAAGATAGAGCTATTTATATAGATTTTACTTCGTAAAGTATATTTATGTCTGATATCCGTTCTTAAAACTTATTCACCTATACTCACATGTATACACGAAAACACTCACATTCCCCATATACACAACAACTTATACACACATAATTGTCCTCTAATATTAATTGACAGTTATAGAAGTAGACCATGTGCATTGACACACACACAAACCTATTAGTGATGTCTCGATTTTTTAAATTACTCGTCCCGACGCGTAGGAGCAAAACATTTTCATTTTAATTTTATTGTAGTAATCCTCAATTCCCGATTTACCTAATCTTATTCTGTGTGCAAATGTTCAATGAAACGGTTAAATAATATAGTTAGATACTTAAATACTGTTTTTATTATAATCAAGGTTGCGGTCTTGATATAAACACCTGACCCATTAATTACTTACATATGTCAGTATCAACTAGGAATTGTATAGTGTAGAAAAGGCAATTCATCCAGTAGACCGGTTTCGTCCTTATTGGGAACTCATCAAGTACTGGCCAGAATTTGCCGCGACAGGATACGAACCTGGGCACGTCTGCTTCGGAATCTGGTGCTCTAACCACTGAGCTATCCTGCCACACACTACACTACACACAATTTTCAGTTATATACTAACTAATGTAACTTGGTTAGTCAATTTTTCCTTTAGGTGGAGCTCATATGGTATCCATTTCGACCCAAAGTTCCAACTAACCATGCCCAATCTGTCATTACTGAACAGACACCACATTACATGGGGAAATGGTATTGAAATGAATATTTATATAATTAAACGAACATTGGTTGCGCGGGTGGTGATAACAATTATTATAATCAAGGTTGTGGTCTTGATATAAACACCTGACCCATTAATTACTTACATATGTCAGTATAAACTAAGAATTGTATAGTGTAGAAAAGGCAATTCATCCAGTAGACCGGTTTCGTCCTTATTGGGAACTCATATAAGATGTGGGGTGAACTCACATGGTTGCTTAAATGCTTATTTAGATATTCACAATATATATGTAGAAGAATATTTAGATTTTATATATAAGGTGGGAAAAGCTCACATGGTTGCTTTTGTGAATTGAGATAGGCATTATGTATATATATATATATGAGGTGTAGACGGGAAGATAGATATGCTTTGATATTTATATATACATATAAATTGTAAGTGGTTGAATTTCAAAGAACCTATTTCAACTGCTTATAGATACATATATCTACATATATATAGAAGTATATAGATAGACAATAAAATAGATATATAAAAAGTGTTTTACTGATATAATTTATCCGTTGCGGGACTCACAGTGTTGCTTGTATGAGACTCATATTATATATATGGTATATACACGTATATATATATATATATATGATGAATATACAGATATTTATAAAAGATGTGGGATGAACCCACATAGTTGCTTATATGCTTATCTATATATATATACATAGATAGCGTGTGGACATATGTATAAATGGATATTTTATAAGATGTGGGTACAAATATATAAGTAAAAATAAAATTAAAATATAAAAGATTGCTGATATATATATAGTGTATACAGGTAGGTATAGTTATATTTAGATATATAGATATTTATAAAAGATGTGGGAGTAACCTACATAGTTGCTTATATGTTTATCTATATATATAGATATATACGATATTTTAATACAGAAACTAATTCATATAGGATCTGAGTATAAATGTGTACTGAGTGGAAAAACGATTTAGTTAGTGTAACTTCCGTATTCGGTCTTGTCAAAATGATAGAATAATACTCTATAGAGTTTCAATAGTTTTTTTAATCTCTCTGTATATAACCGATTGCAAGCTGGATGGAATTAGGTGAACTGGGGGGCAGGTGAGGATTACAGCAATATAGAATTCAAAATTTGTTGATCTTTCTATGCGTCCGGTACAGCAATTAAAATATAGACATCATTGATAGGCGTGTATGTCAATCCATTAGGTGTGCTTATAGTTAAAATACACATGTTTATAGGTAGATGTGTGCGCAGAGGGGGACAGGGATAAGTTTTTGTATACATTTGAGTATTAGAGACTAGGTATAAGACCGGATATTAGGAAGACAATTAAAATAAAATATATATAAATATATCTGTCTTGAATGAGGATACCACATTTGCCACAAGTTGTGTTTTACTCCTGTGCGTATTGTGTCAACACTGAAGATGAGACTGGAAATAATGTCTCGAAATATTTGTAAAAGATCAATGGCGGATCTTGATCCTAAAGCGCTTTCAGACAATCAGCTAATTGAAGGCTTAAAGGAGAAGGGACAATTGAGAACCCATCAACTGAGGCCAAAAATTACATCATCTGAAAAGATAAAAGGTTCAAGATTTTGCCGACCTATGAGTGCTAACAATTGTCCCGCACAAGAAAAATGCGGTCAAATCCGAAACGAAAAGGACAGCACTGAGAAACAAAATAATACATCTTTTAAAATGTACTTAAATCAAAAATACGACCGGATCGTCGTGCAATTATTCAACCAATACAAAAGGAGGAAAATACAAATTGGAAGGCAAGTGGAACATATCTCATTCTTGAAATTATGTTTAAAATTTAATACTATACCTAAATGCTTTAAATTTAGACTACCATTTCAGCTAGATAGAGTAGGAAATATTCTGAAACAAGAACTTTCTATACATTTAATGAAATCATCGATAAAAAGTCAAGAAAAAAGAAAATATGAACTTATTAGAGAAAAAACTAAAATAAGGTCAAGGTTGCTCTTGATATTACATTCAATGGACCTTAAATGTATAGAGGATTTCACTGATAAGGCTAGGAATAAAGAAATTCAAAAGGTTAAAAAGAGGCATGATAAGAAACTTGTAAACCTGGGAATCTATAGGCCTGGAAGAAATATTCCAAACGATTCATTTGTGTCGAAACGGGTAATAAACTTATCATCTATGGATCTCAAAGATAATGAAAAGAGAATACTCAACCTGGGACTGAACACAGCTGTTCCTATTGAATACATACCTAAGAATGAAATTATTACCGAGACAGTTAAAATCGCACAATTCCTCCCAGGAAAAGAGAAAACTAAATTTGAATTGGATGTTGCAAAATTAGTATTAGAACATAAGGAGGATAAATGTAAAAAGAATTATGACTTGAAAAGATTAAGATCGGAGTTGTTATCTAATAATGTGATATGCCTTAAAGCAGATAAAGGTGGAGCAACAGTGCTAATGAACCAGAGGGATTATGAGGATAAGATGTACGTACAATTAAATAATAAAGAAGTTTACCATAAAATAAATAAGGACCCAACGGACAAATTACAAGGTGAGGTTAAAACTTTAATTAATCAAATGATCGGATCTGGGGAATTGGATTCAGTACTTGGTAAATCATTAATACAAAGAGATTCACTCTCTCCCAGAGTGTATGGTCTAGTAAAAATTCATAAAAAAGATAATCCACTTAGGTTAATTGTCAATGTCCAGAATTCCCCAACTTATAAAATGTCCAAATTTCTGTGCCATAGAATAAGAAAATACACCTATTTTCTAGATTATACATTAAAAAATACTTATCACTTTACGGATATTATTAGTAGATATAAATTATTAGAGAATGATAAACTGGCAAGCCTGGATGTGGTATCTATGTATACGAACATTCCGGTACAGGTTGCATTAGAGTGTGCCCAACGTTGCCTAACTGAATACCCTCAAATACTAGAAGGGAGTAAAATGATGTTAAGTAGTATTATGGAAATGTTAAAAATTTGTATGTCCTCTACATACTTTATATTTAGAAATGAATTCTACCTTCAAGTTAAAGGTGTTCCTATGGGACAACCATTATCAGTCCCAGTCGCTAATATTTATATGCATTATTTAGAAAAAAATCTCCTACTTAGATCTCCCCTCAAACCATGCTTATATTTAAGATTCCTAGATGATATCTTCCTAATTTGGAATCACGGGGACAATGAGTTGGAGAATTTTCTGTATTTAGCTAATCAACTGGGAGAGGTAAAATTCACATTGGAAAAAGAAAACAAAGAAGAATTATCGTTTCTAGATGTAAAATTAAAACGAATGGGTCAGACATTAGAGAAAGATATTTATAGGAAGGATACTTATTCTGGTATCCTCCTGAATTATTGCTCTAATCACCCGTTTGGGATGAAAAAAGGCATTCTAAAATCTATGATAATAAGAAGTCTTAAAATAGTGGATTTAAAATATAGGGATAAAGAACTAATGAAATTAAAAGAAATATTCAGGATAAACGGTTATCCGGAAAAATTAACTGAGAAAATCATAAAGGAGACATTATTGCGATTTAAGAGAAGAATAACACAGGAGAAACGGACAGGAGATTTAGATAATCAGAATGAAGATAAGCACAGAACTCTGGTTCTACCAGACTCCAAATTAAGTAGAAAGATTAGGATATTAGCAACAAAATACAACATAAGAACAGTGTTAAGGCAAACAGTTACAATAGGCAATAAGTTACCGAATCAAAAAGAAAAAATAGAACCTCTTAACACATCAGGGGTTTATGAGATACCTTGTAAAGATTGCAATCTTAGGTATATAGGTGAAACCATGTGTCCAATAAAGGTACGTAGAGGTGAACATAAGACTGCATGCAAATACAGACATAGTAATAGATCGGATCTAGACAGACACTCAATGGAGTCAGGTCATCAAATAAACTGGGACGGCTGTAAACGGATTTCACTATGTAACCGAAATAGATTAACCAGGTTGATTAGAGAATCAATTGAAATAAAATCAGGAATGAACGTCATGAATATGACATGTATAGAAAAATCATTAGGCCCAATATTCAATGAAGCCTTCTCTAATGGAAAGAAACGTAGATTAGAGGAATCCGAGCTAACAATAAATCTAAATAAGAGACCACGACTATGAAAGGGGAGAAAACAGAACGAATTAGATGGAGTTAGAGGGCGGCAATATGGCTATAGTTATATATGTATATATATGATGAACATTTCAATTTATATAAGATGTGAGAATTATTGTTGTTTTATTTCTATCTTAAAATTATGGTCATAACAAACATGGGCATCTATATTGCAGATACATATATATGAATGATTCTAATTATTCATATAAGATGTGGGGTGAACTCATATGGTTGCTTAAATGCTTATTTAGATATTCACAATATATATGTAGAAGAATATTTAGATTTTATATATAAGGTGGAAAAAGCTCACATGGTTGCTTTTGTGAATTGAGATAGGCATTATGTATATATATATATATATATATATATATATATGAGGTGTAGACGGGAAGATAGATATGCTTTGATATTTATATATACATATAAATTGTAAGTGGTTGAATTTCAAAGAACCTATTTCAACTGCTTATAGATACATATATCTACATATATATATATAGAAGTATATAGATAGACAATAAAATAGATATATAAAAGTGTTTTACTGATATAATTTATCCGTTGCGGGACTCACAGTGTTGCTTGTATGAGATTCATATTATATATATGGTATATACACGTATATATATATATATATATGATGAATATATAGATATTTATAAAAGATGTGGGATGAACCCACATAGTTGTTTATATGCTTATCTATATATATACATAGATAGCGTGTGGACATATGTATAAATGGATATTTTATAAGATGTGGGTACAAATATATAAGTAAAAATAAAATTAAAATATAAAAGATTGCTGATATATATATATAGTGTATACACGTAGGTATAGTTATATTTAAATATATAGATATTTATAAAAGATGTGGGAGTAACCCACATAGTTGCTTATATGTTTATCTATATATATAGATATATACGATATTTTAATACAGAAACTAATTCATATAGGATCTGAGTATAAATGTGTACTGAGTGGAAAAACGATTTAGTTAGTGTAACTTCCGTATTCGGTCTTGTCAAAATGATAGAATAATACTCTATAGAGTTCAATAGTTTTTTAATCTCTCTGTATATAACTGATTGCAAGCTGGATGGAATTAGGTGAACTGGGGGGCAGGTGAGGATTACAGCAATATAGAATTCAAAATTTGTTGATCTTTCTATGCATCCGGTACAGCAATTAAAATATAGACATCATTGATAGGCGTGTATGTCAATCCATTAGGTGTGCTTATAGTTAAAATACACATGTTTATAGGTAGATGTGTGCGCAGAGGAGGACAGGGATAAGTTTTTGTATACATTTGAGTATTAGAGACTAGGAATGAAGACCGGATATTAGGAAGACAATTAAAATAAAATATATATAAATATATCTGCCTTGAATGAGGATACCACATTTGCTACAAGTTGTGTTTTACTCCTGTGCGTATTGTGTCAACCCTGAAGATGAGACTGGAAATAACGTCTCGAAATATAGGTAAAAGATCAATGGCGGATCTTGATCCTAAAGCGCTTTCAGAAAATCAGCTAACTGAAGGCTTAAAGGAGAAGGGACAAGTGAGAACCCATCAACTGAGGCCAAAAATTACATCATCTGAAAAGATAAAGGGTTCAAGATTTTGCCGACCTATGAGTGCTAACAATTGTCCCGCACAAGAAAAATGTGGTCAAATCCGAAACGAAAAGGACAGCACTGAGAAACAAAATAATACATCTTTTAAAACAGTACTTGATGAGTTCCCAATAAGGACGAAACCGGTCTACTGCATGAATTGCCTTTTCTACACTATACAATTCCTAGTTGATACTGACATATGTAAGTAATTAATGGGTCAGGTGTTTATATCAAGACCGCAACCTTGATTATAATAATTGTTCTCACCACCCGCGCAACCAATGTTCGTTTAATTAAATACTGTTTGTTGCGGAGACCTAATATATATGCAAGTATGTATAGTAACAAATTAGTTTATTTGTGACCAGAAGGATAAACCAAAGGCAGTTTAAACGGAAAGTATAATCTCATGTACACTCGTTTCGTGCTTACTGGCGACTCATCAGTAGGAGCCGCAATTGCGCCCTTTACCCACTTTGTATTTGGGTGAGGAATGTGGGATAATAGGACGATAAAATCTCCTATACAAATGTGTAAACCTGCATTATTGAGGCTAACATCATATAAAGTCTCGACAATGCGACTTCAACGTTAACTCACTCGATATAATATATATACCGAGTTTGTAAAGGATACCAACTCTATGTCTAGTGTCAGTAACCGATACCAACATTATAGTATCGTAAGGGTACATGGTACTAACACTATAGTTGCAGAGTCTTTACATGGTACCAACATGATGGATATCAATGTATGCTATAGTTCACCGAAATTGAGAATAACAATTATATATGAACACCTGTTACTTCAGTAAATCCATTCACCCTGGCTTTGATCGATATCAGCTATCACATTTCGCGATAAGCATGACATCATTCAATTCAAAATATAACAGTTAGATAGTGTTAATTGCGGAGACCTAATATAAATGTCAGTATGCATTACGTGTTGCGAACCTAGTAACAAATTAGTTCAATTGTGACCAGAAGGATAAACAAAGACAGCATGAACGGAAAGTATAATCACATGCACATTCGTTTCGTGCTTACTGGCGACTCATCAGAATATAATACTACTCTATCGTTCTGGCAAGATTGAATTTGAAGCATACAATAACGAAATATATATCAACTAAATACACGTTTATTTATATCCATATCCTGTATAAATTTATTTTTCCATTTAAATATCTGCGTCAAAATTATATGTATATATATATATATATATATATATATATATATATATATATATATATATAAAATACATATAAGCAATAAATTGTGTTTATACATAGCCGCATATATATATAATACATATAAGCAATAAATTGTGTTTATACGATTCCTTTTTAGTAAATAATATATCAGAAATAATAAATATATCAGACATAGGATTCGAAGTGAAACTGGTTCCTCCTTAACCCATAACACTTATTGTTATCTCTAGGCTATTATCTAGTTTCGGAGCGTGAAGTCTCTTCTGGCTAGCCTCTAATTTCAACTATCCGCCTCTGATTCTAAAATTCAAATATGGACTCCCTGATGCCATTTCTATTCTCAATTTAATTCTACCGCATCCAAAATTTGATTACTGTGCCACAATTTGCCCTACTAAATCTCTTTTTTTGCTTCAGCAAACAATCGGAAACTCGGAAAGCCTACTGGATTATCTGAAGGCATCCATCGGACGCTGGATCCTCCACACCTTCAATCAGTCGTACCCTCGCTCAACGGAAGCCAGTGATCCCGGCATGCGACCCTGATGTGCGGTCTCTCCATAAGCTTCAATCTAGTCGACTTTACTCTAGTCAATTCTAACCTAAAGAAAATCGAGATCCACGGCAAAGAAATCTGTCGGTCGACTTCTGCAGCAGATCCTCCATCACCTTCTAACTCAGACTCAAATTCGTCTGTCCGACACCAGCAAATCCCGCATTGACACTCGGACTCTTCACGATCCGTACTATAGTCGATACTTCCTAGTCCAATGGAATCTCCTCTCCATCAGAACGAACTATCACGAAGTTGATGAAAGAACTTCTCTTTCTCAACTCCTACCTCCCCCATGGTTGAATACTTTGCTAGTCGTAATTATATTCAACTTTACATATCCTACTTATGATCTGAACCTCATCATTTCAACTGTTGGCCTTTATTACCAAATAAATTTATTATATATATATATATATATATATATATATATATATATATATATATATATATATAAATCCACGTCTCCTGTTAATCGAGAAGACCCCATTAAATATGGGACCTACTGATTTTCATACAGATGTCACATTCATCATTTTATTTCAATTGATTCATTATTCAACCAGGTTAATCTAATCCGGTTACATAATGCAATCCGTTTACAACCACCTCAGTTCAACTGATTACATGTCTCCATTGTTTCCCTGGCAAGATCTGATCTATTACTTTGTCCATATTTGCATGCAGTTTATGTTCCCATTTATGTAACTTTATTGAATGCATGATTTCACCTATATACAATGTATCTCATTAACCCATGATGGGTTGAGGGGTTCAACTTTTTCTCTGTGTTTCGGGAGATTTTTTGCTCTACAGTAAGTGACTGTATTAATAATACTGTACTTCTGTTGAATTTCGTTGCTTATGTCTTAATTTTTGCACTCAATCTGGAATCTGGTAGAACCAAAATTCTTTGCTTATCTTATTTTGGCATTTCTATACTGGTTCCTCCTTAACCCATAACACTTCTTTATCCCTAGGCTATTATCCAGTTTCGGAGTTTTAAGTCTCTTCGGGCTAGCCCCAGCTTTCAACTTTTCGCCTCTGATTCTCAAATTCAAATAACGATTCACCGATATCATTTCTATTCTCATTTTAATTATACCGCATCGAAATATTGATTGATGTGCCACAATTTGCTCTACTAAATCTCTTCACTTTGTTTCAACAAACAATTGGAATCTCTAAAAGCCTACTGGACCATCTGGCATCCATCGAGCGCTGGTTCCTCCACGCTTTCCATCAGCCATAACCTCGCTCAACTGAATTCAATGATCCCTGCACGCGACACTGGCGTACAGACTCTCTTCTATCTAGTCGATCCTTCCTAGTCCAATGGAATCTCCTTTTCATTAGAACGAACTATCACGAATTTGATGAAAGGGCTTCACATTCTCAACTTCCTCCTCCCTTATGGTTACAACTTAACATATCCTACTTTTGATTTGTACCTCATCATTTCAACTGTTGAGTTTGTTGGCCTTTGTTCACAAATAAATTTATTATTATAATTAAACGAACATTGGTTGCGCGGGCAGTGATAACAATTATTATAATCAAGGTTGCGAACTTGATATAAAAACCTGAACAAATTAAGTACACACTTCTATCAATATAAACTAAGAAATGTTTAGTGTAGAAAGGAAATTCTTGATATATATATATATATATATATATATATATATATATACACCATATATAATATGCATATCTAATAAAATATAAACAACCATTTGAGATCCTCCCAATATTATTCAAATATTCATCCATATATATATATATATATATATATATATATATATATATATATATATAATATATATAGACACGTGCTTTCTTGTTGAAACGTGTCTGTCCTCTTCCGTAAACTGGATGATCTTTACCTCATCAATAGTTACACTTTCCTTCGAAGTGAACGCCTTGTTTAAAGCACACGACAACCTTACACGCAACTCTAGATTACGCACAACGTCACTTGTTCGCGCTCTCGCAATCCGACGTATCGATGTGCCCATTAAACAAGTAATCAACGAACAAGCGCTCAACATCGACAGATGCATCCACACAGCACAAAACTCCCGGAAAAAGTTCGCAGTCATCAAACACCAATTGCTACAAAAGTCCAAAACCTCATACATAAACTTTTCCCGGTCGGACGACTCCAGCTTTTCCGACGATTGTCGCAATTATCTCCTAGACTCCTTTTACATTCCCACTCCACCTGCTGAGATGCTTGACAATGGAGTCGCTGAGAACCTACGTTTGTTCAATATTTCGCCAGTCTCCGTCGTTCAAGCAATCAAAAGCATAAAATCTAAATACCAATTTGATTAGTACGGTGTCTCTGTCGGCATGATTGCCCATCTTGGCTGGACTGTCTTCTCTCTGGTTGCTGATATTATCAACCTATGCCCCCGGAATGGCTTAATTCAACGATTTCTCTTTTCCCAAAATGGTGCATCGTCAATCTCCTCATTCAAAGATCTCCGCCCTATAACTATCGTCATTTCTTTCACTGAAATTTTCGACAGGTTCTTATATAACTTAATCTACACTTTCATCAAGTCTCGAGATAACTTCTGCCTCCTCAACTATCAACATGGCTTCCAAAATGGCCGCTCCTCTTCCACCAACTTAGACAGTGTCCTATGATTCATTGTCGTTTGCGGCAATTGAACCCGCCGTGTTAAGAAGTGGTATTAGCGGCATCGTCCTCAATCTTATAAGTTACTAACTGAGATTCCGTTACACAACTTTAATAGTTGGAAATAGTCACTCGAAGTCAGCCCTTATCCGATCTGGATTTCTCTAGGGTTTCGTACTTTGTTCTGTACTTTTCAACTTAACACTCGCTCAAATGCAGATTGATGACAACCTACTCAAGCTGTTCAAATATGCAGTTGACATGGTAATTGTATTCAGTAATCATACAGCATCCAACCATTCCCTACCTCTAATCACTCAGCTTTTATCCGCGTTACACTTGCAACTTAGCAGAATCGGTCTTAAACTAAACCTCGATAAGACTCGCTCGATGAAACTTACCTCTGACCCATTCTGTTCTCTCCCAGATACAAGTTGTCCACTTGATATTGAATTAATTGACCCGGACAAGCACATTTGTATCTATTTTTCTTAATCGCTAGACTTCTCCTCACATCTTCAAAATACTACCTCCAAACTCTTCAAGTTGACCCGTTTAACCTACTTCAAGACTACCAATACCACTCTACAACTCATATTGGTCAAGGTCTACGACCAACTCCTCATATCAAACGCTATTGACCAGAAGGATAAACCAAAGGCAGCATGAACGGAAAGAATAATCTCATGCACATTCGTTTCGTGCTTACTGGCGACTCATCAGTAGGAGCCGGTATTACGCCCTTTAACCACTATATATTTGGTAGAAGAATATGGAATGTGTGTACCGTCCTATTATTCCACATTCTTCTACCAAATATATAGTGGTTAAAAGGCGTAATACCGGCTCCTACTGATGAGTCGCCAGTAAGCACGAAACGAATGTGCATGAGATTATACTTTCCGTTCATGCTGCCTTTGGCTTATCCTTCAGGTCACAACTGAACTAATTTGTTACTAGGTTCGCAACACCTAATACATACTTGCGTATATATTAGTTCTCCGCAACAAACGGTATTTAACTGTTATATAAGCTAGTAAATTTTAGTGCCGTCTCACTCAAGCCTCCTCTTACGCCATCGAATAGATTTCTAAAGCGAGTTTTCCCTCACAACCAGAATTATCGGGAACGCCTTCTCCTTGCCGAACTTCTTCCGCTATGGTTTACCCGTCACTTACGAGTCATTTATTTCGTTCATAAGATCACAACTAGCCTAAAATTGCTCACCCAAGTCACCACTATGTTACAGGCCATAACAACTATTCAATCCAATCCAACCACACTCAAAATATATTTAACAAAATCTATCTCTTTTCCAAAGCCACAAGCATATTCAACGCTCTTTCCGCAGAAATAAAGCTCCTATCCCAGTACGAATTTAAAAAGACGGCACACAATCAAAAATTCCTATGCGAGAAGCCGGATTGGAAGAAAAACTGGTTCGTCCTTAATCCATAACACTCCTTTTTATCCCTAGGCTATTATCTAGTTTCAGAGCGTGAAGTCTCTTCTGGCCAGCCTCTAATTTCAACTATCTACCTCTGATTCTAAAATTCAGTTATGGACTCCCAAATACCATTTCTATTCTCAATTTAATTCTACCGTATCCAAATATTGATTACTGTGCCACAATTTGCTCTACTAAATCTCTTCTTTTGGTTTCAGAAAATAATCAGAAACTCGAAATGCCTACTGGATCATCTAACAATTAAATACTGCTTGTTGCGAAGAACTAATATATATGCAAGTATGTATTAGGTGTTGCGAACCTAGTAATAAATTAGTTCAGTTGTGACCAGAAGGATAAACCAAAGGCAGCATGAACGGAAAGTATAATCTCATGCTGCCTTTGGTTTATCCTTCTGGTCACAACTGAACTAATTTGTTACTAGGTTCGCAACACCTAATACATATTTGCATATATATTAGTTCTCCGCAACAAACAGTATTTAACTGTTATATATTGAATTGAATGATGTCATGCTTACCGCGAAATGTGATAACTGATATCGATCAAGGCCAGAGTGCATGGATTTACTGGAGTAACAGGTGTTCAGAAATAGCTGTAATTCTCAATTTCTGTGTACTATAGCATACATTGTTGTCCATCATGTTAGTACTATGGAGCGACTTCGAAACCACAGTGTTAGGTCCATGTACCTTTTCGGTACTATAATGTTGGTATCGGTTACTAATACAATCGAAATAGTGTTAGTATCCTTTACAGACTCGGTACATATATTATATAGAGTGAGTTAGCGTTGAAGTCGCATTGCCGAGACTATACGATGTTAGCTACTCTACTGTAGGTTTACTCATTAGTCTAGGAGATTGTATCGTCCGATTATGCCGCATTCCTCACCCAAATATAAAGTGGTTAATGGGCGTAATACCGGCTCCAATCCACGTTTCCTGTTATTCGAGAATACCCCATTTAAATATGGGGCCTAGTGATTTTTATACAGATGTCACATTCACTATTTTATTTCAATTGATTTACTATTCAACCTGGTTAATCTAATACCTTTAAATAATGCGATCAGTTTACAACCACCTCAGTTTATCTGATTACTTATCTCCATTGTTTGCCTGTCAAGATCTGATCTGACTTTTTCCATATTAGCTTGCAGTTTTATGTTCCCCTCTGTGTAACTTTATTGAATGCATGGTTTCACCTTTATACCTGAACTAGCAATCTCTAAACAGCATCTCTTTAACCCATGATGGGTTGAGGGGTTCTACTTTTTGTCTGTTTCGTGAGCTCATTTTTTCTATAGTAAGTGACAGTATTAATACTGTACTTCTGTTGAGTTTCGTTGCTAATGGCCTAATTTTTATACTCAATCTGGAATCTGGTAGAACCAGAATTCTTTGGCATTTCCAAATCCCTTAAGGTTTTTTCCATTAAATCTCCTTAGTTTTGCGTTTATAATTTTCTTAATTAATTTTGTTGGATAGCTTTTTATCCTGAATATTTCTTTAAATTTTTTCACTTTGTCCCTACATTTTTAGACTGCTGAGTTATATTATAAATTTCTATTATATCTCCTCCCAATCCAAGTTAAGCCAGCCATGACCATTCAGGCAATCAGACATTAAATATAAACACCAGCTTGAACAATATGTTGTTTCTTTCGGCATGACTGTTCCTCTAGGTTAGAACCACTTCACTCGGATTGCTGGAGTTATCGAAAGATGCCTTGAAACTACCTAAATTCTCCACGAGCGGCTCAATTCGATGATCTCAACTATCCAAAGAAATGGCATATCATAGATCTCCCCATTAAAAATCTCCACCCGAAAGCTATTGTTCCTGCTTTTGCTAAAAGTCTTCGACAGGATTATAAGACTAGAGATTGTTTCTGCCTCCTTGGTGATCAAGATGGCTTTAACAAATTCTTATGGAGAACAATTATTGGAAGCGCAACTGGTGCGTACTTTAACTGTAACACTACTTTTTAAGATATATTTATCCAAAAGCTTTCCACAAGCTCTCAGCGCTATGTTTCATTTTGCCTAGACTCCAAATTGGCACCCGTTTGAGAACCTGAACATCACAAATGGTAATACCAATATTTACTATTTCTGTTATCTGCATACAACTTTCTATTATTCTACCATAATTGCTCTAATAAACCTCCAACTTTTATTCTAGCTTCCTAACGGTAACTCGAAAAATATGAAAAAATTCGATCTTCGATGTCCGGATCTCGTTCTTTATCGCCTTCTAACAAACTATATTCCTCAACTTAAGGCTGCAAATCCTGCATATGGCACAGATATCCAGACAAATCACAAACCTTATTATATTGCATTCAGTCCTAGTCAAATGAAATCTATCGCCCATCAAGAAAAACCAACATGAATTTGCTGAAAGCACTTTTATTACTCAACATCTAACAGTCTCACCGCTATTATTATTATTGCTACATATTTTACTACTCACAATATCACTAAACTATGCATATCCATACTTTTGTACTATTAACTAATATTAGGCGAAATTATATAAATTTACTATGCATATCACACGATTTGAAATAGTCAATAGGAATTTGTGTCGAAAATGAGATAACATAACCACTCACAATTAACGGTTTTAATATTTTTAAGAAGCGGTGTATCTAAACATATGCTGATTTGTTATTAATATTATTCAGTTTGTAAGTTGTAGTGGTTAGAGCAAAATAATTCGAGCGAAGGCTGCAGTTACGCAAACTAAAAGCAGGACTCGGCAAAAGGATGGTAGAGCAAGATATGATGGCTCTATGAGAATTGAACGTTGCACGAGTAAACTTACGCGTTAAGGCCTTTAAATGCCATCAAAAGACCAGAAGAGCAAGCTGACTAATGAATATCGAAACGCAGTGTACATAAAATGTGTGGTTTCTGATTACAATGATTAATCTAGATCAAATTTAGTCTTAAAAAAAACACCAACACTATCTCCCTAACCAATCGCAAGAGAGCAAATCTATCACTGACGTCCTTTCACGGTCATTAGAACACGATTGAAAATCGATGCACGAGAATCAAACGCCAATGTAAAATATAATTTTACGCATGTCAGAAATGCGGTACGCACAACAAGCAGCCTCAAAAGCACGAATGTTGACCGCAATTTTGGCTGCGCTATTTGCATGCAGTCGGATCATGACTATTTATAAAGATTAGTCACAATTAAAAAGAGTATATTTGCATGCCGTGATTCACTGCAATTGATTTTACGAACTTGAAAAGCCTTATTCTCATCCAATTAGCAGTCACACAACAGCAAAATTTCACAAGTACTGACGCATTAAAACCTTTCACGTTCATTGTCAAAGCGCGACGGCAAACTGTCTTACGATGGTCAAATGCAATGTTTGTGCATATATGTAACATATTAAAGATCGCAAATCAGGTTTTTACATCTGGTAGTAAATTATTTGACTATTAACTGCACAATTTCACTGGACTTCGATGATAATTCTTAAGTTGGAAGCATTGATAGCGCGGTTGGTGATACTTTAGATGAGTGAAACTTACGGCATAACAAGTCGCTAATTGGGTATTATAGGACTCACGCGTCTTCCAAGATGGAGTCCATGTATACATCATGTCTTGGTTGGAAAGCCTGCACGATATGGCATCGGGTCAAGCTCAGTGACGATCTTGTTGCATCCTCGTAACTCTAGTCTTAATTGTGCAGAGTTAGCTGCGAGATTTGGTTTGTTTATGACGTGATACAGCGAAAGCCACAAAGAAGCTGTATTGCTGATTTGCCTGTGTGAGTTATCCTCATAGTAACTAGGCATTCCTTCTCTCTCTTGTTAATCTAATTAATAATTTGTCTAAAATATTATTAATGTTGTTATATATATATATAATATATATATATATATATATATATATATAATCTCTCATCATGGTTATATGGCAGTGAAGCATTAGTCACTTTTGACTTTTGTATGGCTGGGCATGATGATGAATGTTTTACTGTCATATAAGCCAAAAAACAAAGGAATCCTCTACGTCATTTTATCCACTGACAAGAGCCCCGCATCGAAATGTCCACAACAGCTTACACTAAATGAAAGCGTCTTTTTAATGATTTTACTGAAGCTGGTCTGCAATCCCAAGACAACAATTAATACGATTTTCATAAAATCTGAAACGTCATTTAGGTAATCAAACGATTTATACAAATACACATTAAATAGCATAAAGTATTCTTAAATTACGCATTTTTTCATTCTTTAACGGAAGCATTAGGAAAAGCAAGGAATATATGGGATATACAGTTTTCAAACTGACTCAGAATTTATAATGAGAAGCTAACATAAACAATGTCAATAAACGAGAAAAAAATTTACGCTAAGCAACAGACTCCATTTGTGATAATAAATTCAAAGAATAAAAATTAATAATAAATCTTTACTCCAGTATCAAAGCAGAGAAATTTTATGACAATTTTAACATAAGAAAAGCGGAAAATCGTACGTCTAATAAGTCAACAAGGATATTAAACTTTTAGCTAGCAAAGGAAGACAGATTAAACAACAGCGAAAAAGCAAATGCTCAGTGGTACAATTAATACAGAATAAAGTGTTCCATCGAATTATTACTATTAATAATAAAAATACAGGCGATATGATTTCTGTATCCATTTTCGTTACAGACGAGGAACCACATGAATAAAAGACATTCAATTTAGAATAGTTAAATTAAATAGATATTAAAAGACATTATTAGTCACACTTTTGAGTTAAGTTATGATATATTACACATTGTTTTTACACAAGAAATCAAAATAAATGGAGAGGCGATTAGCCTAACATCCCTTCTGGTGAATATATTGTTGCGACCACACATTAGTCTACTTTCCACGTTTACCTTTGCCGCCACGCCCAAATTTATTTGTCGGGTGGTTGACACGCTTGTCTTTCTTAAATTTGTCCGGGCCAAATTGTTCCTTGTAGCGATAACTCTCTTCCTCTTCTTCGGCTTCACTGCCCTTCTCCTTTTCAGAACCCGATTCATCATCGGAGTCATCAGCTTTTCCATTATTTGCACTAGAGGATTTCTTACCACCGGAAAACTTGATCATGTCGTCGCTATCATCATCATCATCATCTGATGAATCGTTCTGACTTTGCACGTCTAACAGTGAAACAAGAACAGTTTTAGCATGGCATAAAGAAGCGAGCTTTTCACTTTATCAACAAACTAAGAATAATAAAACACGATAGGCGAATGGAAAGAATGAGGCCAAACAACACGTTAATAACAAATGAACAAGGAATAAGATAAAACGGAAGGTCATATCTATGTATGTCGCACACAGTAGGCTAATGTATAGCTTGGTTTAATGTTCTATTTAGGGCTGTGCGAAAAATTCAGATAAGGATGAATCAGCAGAATAAAAGTAGCAGCCGAGCATCAGAAGTTAATAATAAACAATACATTCGTTTGTAAATATTATTTACTAAAATGGTACCCTTTATACGAGCAAACTCATAAATAATTTTTTAAAGTAAAAATTGAATCTAATCATAATTGCTTCAGTGAATAAATTAGGACTAGTGCATATTCTATCATAACAGAAAAGTGCCTTAACTGCAGAAATATGGATTATGACGTTACAGCTAAATAAAACAAAACAATCGATCTCTTGAGGAATCCGCATAAACGAACCAACTCACATGAGTAAGCAAAACAGCGTGTTCCATTGGGTCTTTTAATCGTCGTACGATAACGAGTTATACTTAAAGAAAGAAAGTAGGGCCAATAAGGTTAAAGATAACGCTGTCTGCACGACCAATTAGAACTCTTTAAAGCAACGGTCAGATGGCTGTTGTACTTCCAATTTTTGTATGTAAATCCAAATTGATAGGTTATAATTATTTTCTCACCCAAAAGCGTTTGCCATTCAATTGCGAATTAATTAAATATCAGTCAACAATATGAAAATTGTAAAATGTAACAAATTAACCAAATCAATTTGGAATTCTAAAATGTAATACTGATAGGTAAATCATCAAAGTCCGAGATAAAGGAGGCAGCATTGTCAGTTGCTTTCCAAAAGATTTTCCTGGAGCTCGTGTATACTTTAAATGACTATAGGCTAAGTCATATGTGATATAGACCGAGACAGCGGTATACTCTTATTATCATCTAGTATTTTGCTAGCCTTAAAAAGAGGACCGTAGCGTCGTTGTGATGGCTCGTTCGCTATAATGACTTAGTGGGATGGTGGCACTTCAGCAATATTATAGTTTCCCTAACCGTGTAGGCCAGTGATTTAATACTAACAAATATCTCATCACCATCTTTCGCAGGCCTATACGTCCGCCGTATTTGACAAATGTCTGGCGGGCAGATACCGCAAGTTAACTTCCCCGCCAACTACAAAAACATTCGATATTAAATAATCAGGAGCAACATGGATGGTACACTTTAGATTATGGTCAGCGAATATATATATATATATATATTTGCGCGCAGCCCGCGTTGCACTAAACCAACCTAACAAAGACACAAGTACAGACTTAAATAAAGGACAATTGTAGAACCTAATTTATTACTGTTCACTAATGAAGAGCAGGATTGATGGTAAGTTCGCCTTGGCATGTACGATAATAAAAATAACATTCTTAACAAGAGCGGCTAACAAAATTATAGAAAATAAGGTTGGCATTTCTCGAATACATTTAATTAGATAAATTTCGATTTCGCCAGCAGTAGTATTCTTGGTCAGCGAAATTGCCATTAAAACTGATCATTTTCATAATGCTTTGGCACATCTCGCATCGACTATGTATTTCTACATGGTAGGGACAATAACACACCCTGGAAAACGGCACAGCTAACTACAAAAGAGAAAAGACCTGTACAACTGGGGACAATGATCAATCTGTCGATGTAATAGGCTTTAAAAAGGCAAATTAAGTTAACTGGAGATTACTTATTAAGGTATAGCTCGTAAAACGAATTTGGACTTATAGAAGCGGTCATAACAATACCAGTAATCTATGTCCATCGATGGCTTAACTAATTTGATAGTATATATATTTCAAGTTAGGAAAAAAACATTAATAACAAAGTGGTTAATGAAAATTTATTTTGAGACTAGTAAACGTCACATTACAATCTTTCATATATATACATCCTGGGTTTTCATTTGATTATGTGGGTGGCAATAAATCTGACTAAGTTTTACATATATTTCTTGTTTGGGCTGATAAGTAATTATGTATGCGTATGTGTCTGTGTGTGCATGTTTGCATGTGAAAGTCTTTCTCGCTGTACTGCAAAGTGATGTCTGAGATCTGGTCATTCTTGTATTGATGGTTTGATAGTTAACCAACTGTTCACATTGTTAGCTGTTACGTGTACGAGTGCTATTTTCTGGAATGTAATCTTTCGTTATCCGTTGTTTCGCAATAAGTGATTATATTTCACAAGTTTACCATGTGTATCGTGTAAAATCTGTATAATGTAAATTTTTAGACGAGTCAGTTTGACATGTAAAGCAACACACATGCATATATTCAACATCATTCTACATCAACATTTAAAGCTTCATAAAGTTGTTTTCTCTCTTATAACCATGCTAATCGATAGGTAAATTAAATCAGACTAGTTAGATAAGTAAGGTTGTTGATAATGTTTATCTAAATAAAAAAAACGCTAGATTAAATTCAACTCGACACATGCAAATTCGGAATGGGAAGACGAGGGAGCGAAAATAATAATCAGAGTAATAGCGAAAAGGCTTCATGCATGAATGGATACTTCGGGTCTAATTTCAGAAGCGTTTTACGGCATTATTCATAAAATGAAACTCCGGTTAAATAATTTCCGGTCTGACGACCGCAGAAAGAGAACAAGCGTTTCAGCCGCAGAGAGCAAGTTGAAGTAGCTGAAGTATACTTCGGCCAATGGAGCCAAGGCCGAAAGTATAGAGATAAAATAGAAAAACATGCATGGAATTTAAGTAACTTCATCGACGAAAATGACTGATATCAACAAAAACTTGATAAAGTGCTGGCTTTGGTACTAATCCTAATTGATGATTCAATGTCTAGCCATGAAAATGTGTTAATCAATGTCAATAGCAATATGCAGAAATTCTGAATGCTCACTTAACTAAGATCGTTATATCAATTAGGTAGACAGAAAAACCGACAAATGCGTAAGAAACGGAGTGATATTCCAATGCCAACATATTCATAAAATTATCTAGATTTGAAAGTTGTAAATTAATTTTTACTATTACCAAAAATACAAACATAAAATCGATATACAATACAAAATTACCAATTGCAGCGTCAATACATGAGAACTCCCTTTAAGAAACATGGCTAATTCAACGTACCTAACATAGCACTGTGGTAAATAAAAAAGCGTACGAACAATTCAACCAATTGTCATCAACTAAAAGCCCCACATAAAATCGGCAAACGTAAAATGTTATTAAAATATTTCAAAATCGGGCAATAACTCACTCTGCTTTAAAGCTGCAACAGGCACAATGCCAACTTTTTTCTTACTGCCAGCACCATGCTGCGATGGATGATTTGGATTTGCCTTTAATCCGCTGTCGTCCTCAGAATCATTCGCGTCATCATCTTGGTCCGACTCTTCATCACTATCTGATCCATCGCTAGCACCATCATCTACATCTAGTCCCCATGTAATTTTAGCTGCCATTTCGTCAAATTGAATATCATTGTTGTCATCTACCTGCACACTTTCCGGTATTTCACCTGTAGTTACACGGCCAAGCGTACCAAAAGATAATTACCAGCAATAGTAAAAGTAAACAGTATTTACTTTACCAATTTAACGAATACAACAACAATGGTACATTTAATTTAAGCCACACCGCTACTAAGGAATTTCAATAGGATTGAGTAAATTTTACTACAGGAACAATGAGATGGCTGTATTTTAACTCAATCAGGCTAGATAATTATTTTATAAAACCCGCACGCATAAATTGACAACCCATCAACCATTAGGACAATGTACGATAGAGAAAGCAATTAATGCAAGTACTAAAACATACCGAGTGTTTTAAGCGTTCGTGCTTCGTCATTAAGATACTTTAAAATAACATCGGCTTTATTATCTTGATAGTCTCGCAGGCCTACCAGAATTATATCACCAGCATTTATCCAAACTTTTTTTCGCAATTTACCGCGAATATTGCATAACCTCTTTGTACCATCGAAACAATATGCCTCTAATCTTCCATTTCCCAACAAACGTTCTACTCTAGCATATTCTGCAATAAAATTTAAATTTATTTACCTTGACCGTCTTCTTTATAAATTAAATCACGCTTAAGACCATCGTTTTCATTCTTTCCTCGTCTACGATTTTTTCCTCCCTTTCCTGAAAAATAAATACATTACATCAAATACCTTTATTCTTTGGCATGTTTAGGTAAACGTAGCGACAGCTATTATGGAGATTGAAATAAATAATGCAAATATATAAAGCCAATTAAAATAATAGTGTATGTTCAAATAAAAAAAGTGCTGAAATGAACTATTGTAGACGGTAAACATCAAGTTTAATTGTTGTAAACAAAAATTTGGATACTATTAATCAAATAAGTAATGATATTTGAAGTTAGGAGAAAAAATAAACGAACCGCAACGAATAAAAATTGCAAACAACTGTAAACGCCCCGGCTTCAAGTAAATGCCTGTAAACGCCCCGGCTTCAAGTAAATGCCGTACGGCGTTACAAACTCGGTTAAAGTGCTCTGAATAGAGATTAGTTACTGATATGGTGGCCCTTAAGAGGGCCGGGTAATACGTTCGCTTGAAGTCTTCAGAGTTGAAGATGTCCTAGAGCCTTGGGTGGACTCTGGTTGAGTTTTCGCTCCCGTGGTTGAGCTGTGATCGCGTTGTGTATGGTGTCCTGCAGGTCCTGCAATCAATTGGCTCGTCTCTCCGGTATCCCGCAACAAGATGAGTAGGTATTGACAGCCGACAGAGCGCACACGTATTGACAACCGACAGAACGCACACGCGTGAAGCAGGTAGAAGGCAAATGCCACAACTGACTTGCATGGTAAATTACCATGCTTAAATAGCATGCAATATGTGTACTTGCATACTATTGGTTAGGCGTGGTTAAACGTGGTTAAACGGCAATTTGCTTTTTTCTCATTGGTGCAACATAAATAAATTTGAATTTAATTTACGCAATATGTCGGCGATTGATTTGTGTCGTTACAACACTTTCCTCTCTGAAAAAAAGAAAAAATATTCCTCTCTGCGAGGCTAGATAAGAAATGCATGACAGAGTTCGAACCAAGTTAAGCAAAAATATGATGAACCATAAGTGCTGGGCTTAAATATGCTTGTTGGTTGCTTCAACAATGATATGATGCCAGGTAACCACTAGGAATTGCTACAAAAATTGTTAGCTCTAGTGGACGGTCATAGCACGTGAGGCAAAATAGAGCAGTGTAAGTTTTTTGGAGCCCCAGCGTGAAGATTTCGAGGTAAATCGCCTCTGAATTTGCCAGGTTTAAGTTAAAAAACCTAAGCAGGTTGGATCGTTGTCAGTGTTTGTATACGACCAAAGGAGCTAAAGTGCTCGACGTTGTGGTCATGGCATTTGTAGTGGTCTTTGTGAAATGGATAAAGTTGAAATATGCATTGAAAGTGGCCTGTACCATGATATGAAGCTGATCACTACTTAGTGTTGCTACACGAAAGCGTTAGCTCTAAGTTGCTGGTCATACCAAAATAGGCAGTGTGATGTCATGTGTGAGAAATACATTATAATGTAAAAATATATATATATTAAAATCAAAGGTAACTGCATAAAAATATGTACACGAACATTGCCTCAGAGATGGCATAATACCAAAGAACTGTTCAAAAATGCTACACAATTGTTAGCTAAGAACAGCTGGTTATGCCACGTGAGACAAATACTAAAAATTAACGTAAGGTTAAAAAAATTTTATAGTTAAATGTTAATGTTTAAAAAAAATTAATTACGCGTTATACAAAGCAGGTTGAGATTGTGGGCAGACGGAGCCTGAGACGTGTGTAGAAGGTTGAACGCTCTCAGGATCAGGTGGTTCGATAAACGGTTTTAACCTGTCTATGCTTACTGATGTCGGTGTAGCGCCTTGCATAATGATGAAGTATTTTGGCTGTCTTAGTAAAATTGGGTAAGGACCGCGATACTTGGGTTGTGGTGGTGCAACAGCATTATTGTTGCGAACGAGTACTCTCTTGCAGCTGTGGAGCTGTGGGTGAACGAAGACTGGACGAGGCGTGTCTCGGCTGCTGTTCGGACATGTTACCGAAATGAAGTCGAAGGCGGGTAGCTTCGTCTTGTGGGTCATCTTGTGCCGGTAGTAGACGTGGGAGCTGACTAGGCAGGCGTAGATCCATGCCATACAAGAGTTGTGACGCAGACGTTTTAATGGATTCACGAGTACGAGAACGCATGGCCAGCAGAACTAAAGGTAGTGCATCGACCCAGTTGCCATTAATGGACGAGGATGCTAAAGCTGCTTTGAGTTCCCTATGCATTCTCTCTACCATGCCATTAGCTTGGGGATGGTAGGCAGTCGTCTGGCGTAAGATGCATCCCATGTACCGCAAGGTGGTTTTGAAACGATGAGATGAGAACCAAGTGCCTCTGTCCGTGATGACCTCATTGGGAACACCGTAATTGGATATCCATGCAGAGATAAAACCGTTAGTTACTTCGTCTGCAGAAGTGGTGCCAAGAGGTAATGCCGCAGGCCACCGTGTAAATCTATCGATCATAGTTAGAAGGTAGCTGAAACCTTGAACCTTTGTCAGATGAACTATGTCGATGTGGAAGATGGCTAGGCGAGAAGTAGACCGAAAATGTTGTAACTTAGAACGAGTGTGTCGTGTGATCTTGTTTTTCTGACAAATTGCACACTCTGAGACCCATCGTTTAACATTCTGCCTAAGTCTGTGAACCCAGAAACGATCTGTAAGAAGTCGGACAGTCGCTTGGCTTCCTGGGTGAGAAATTGAGTGAATTGAATCGAAAACCTTCCTCTGAAGGCTGGTCGGCAGAACTGGCTTGTTGGGCTGCGTACCCGTGAAGTAAACAATTGGTAAGCCTTCCCACAGACGGCATATGAACTTGGTTGGGTGACGGGCTATTGATCTTTGAATGTGAATGTCACCGCGTTGTTCAGTTCGCAGGAGAGTTGGCGTTAGTGCAGGTTCACTGAGTGCCACGGAGTTGACAGTGAATGGTGACAGCGAAGGTGGTTGTAGAGAGACGTCTGGCCTGGACAGGGCATCTGCAATGAAGTTCTGTTTGCCCTTGACGTGAAAGACGTCAAATTGCCATTCGCTTAGACGGAAAGCTGTCTTTCCACTCTGGCAGGTTACTTGGCGATAGATGAAGTTGCGTTTCGAAGTGCGCTAACTAGTGGTGCATGATCTGTGTAAACAACAAATCTGCTACTGCCAATGATGCTGATAAAATGGCGCACTGCGTCGTGAATGGCGAGAAGTTCTCGGCCGAAAGTGTCGTACCTCGTTTCTACTGGTTGGAGAGTACGCGAGTAGAAACTGATAGGCTTCCGAACTCCGTCGATCTCTTGTTCAAAGTGGCTCCAATAGCAAATTCAGAAGCATCTGACGTGAGTAGAAATGGCTTTTCGAAATCTGGATGCGTTAGCATTGTGGCATTTGCTAACGAGCTGATGGCAAGTCGAAGTAATTCCTCGTCTTCGGATGACCAAGCAATGATGGAATTCTTGCTAAGTCCTTTTCGGTTCCGCAGGTGCCTGCACAAAGGATAAAGTTGTTTTGAAAGGCCTGGAAGGAACTTGCGATAATAGTTTAGTACTCCCGGGATTTTCTGCAAATCGCTCAAAGTCCTTGGTGACTTGATATTCTTGATTGAATTCGTCTTTGACGGCAACGGTTGAATACCTTGGGCCGTGATACGATGCCCTAAGAAGTCGACGGATGAAGTTGCAATCTGCGTCTTGTCACAGTTGATCTTGAGTCCGTGGTTGGATAAGCGTGAGAGGACATTTCGTAGATGTTTCGCATGAGATTCTAGATCTGGACTGAATACCATAATGTCATCGAGATATGACATACAATAAGCAGAGTCGTCGCGAAGTATGTTGTCCATGAATCTTTGAAATGTCTGTGTAGCACACTTAAGTCCAAAAGGCATGTAAAGGTATTCGAAAAGGCCAAATGGAGTGATGACAGCAGTTTTCTCGATATCCTCTGGTGCTACCGGGATGTGATGGTAGGCTTGTCTAAGGTCAATTACTGAGAAGAAATTGCTGCCGTTGAGTTTTTCAAGTAATGTGTTGATATTTGGAATAGGATATACATCAGATTTTGTCACTGAATTTAGCTTACGGTAGTCTCCACAGGCTCTGTACGATCCGTTTGATTTTGAGACTAAGTGCAGTGGTGACGCCCATGAACTTTTTGATGGTCTGATGATTCCCTCTTCCAAAAGCCTTGAGAATTCTTCTTGGGCAGCTTTCAGCTTAGCAGGAGCCAGTGGTCGCTTCTTGAGTGCAATAGGTTGTCCTTCTGTGACGATATGATGCATCGTCATGAAGACTCGCAGATCGGATTTGTTAAGATCGAAAAGCGATTTGTATTTTCGAAGAGCTGCTGATATCTCTGCTGAATGATGCACTGGGGTTGGTTGAATGACCTGTAACTCCAAACGCTCGGAGGCAAGTGTCCAAAAGCTTTGTTCAAGTCCGGTGGAGGGGTCGATGATCTTTTGATTGGCAAGATCAACAATGAGCCGAAATTTTAGAAGGAAATCAAGGCCTATTATATTATGTGAGACCTTAGCAATGATGAAGTTGTGGGAAAATTCACGTCGTAGACCTATGTTGAGTGTGCGGTATTGGCAGCCATAAGTTGGTATGGGCTCGCCTGTAGCTGTTGCGAGAAGAACGCCTAGTGACATCTCGGCCATTGAATCACCTTTGAGAACTGAGACTGCCGCACCTGTGTCTACGATGTACTCTTCGCCAGTTTTGAAATCAAGAAGGTGCAGAAGTTCGTTTGGCTGTTTGGCCGGGTCATGCAAACAAGTAGGCTGGTGATAGCGACCGGCATTGTCTGTTTGGTTCTCTATGTGAAAAATTCGGCGTGGACGAAAAGAGTCGACAGGGATGTCAGATTGTAGTTGGCTTCTTCCCTGTCGCGCCGTTGATGCCGTTGATGTGCAGAAAGTACGGTCTTCTACTTCCTGCGCCAGACGTTTCCCTATACTGATGCACCCTTGTGCCTGCGGTCTGTTGTCCTCTCCGTCAGCTTTGGAAATTGACACTCATTCGGAAATTCTTCGGAACGACAAATACAAACTTAGCAAGCATAAAAAACTTCTGGTGGTTATAACACCAGTTCTTTAGAGCATATTTATTAAAGGATTTCGGAGATCTCGATCGCCGCCTACCATTATAATTTGACTTGGAAACGAATTTTGGTCGAGCATTCACTTGATTTATCTCCGATTTGGTAATGGCCAATCCTTCTAGAACTTTGGCCATGTTCGCCACTGTTCTCTCTAAGGAGGAGATTCTATCATCTTGCGGGGGTGAAGAAAAGGATGATGGATTCACTTTGGGTTCCAAAACCCTATATTCTAACTCCCATCTCTCAGATAAGTCATCTATAGAGAGAGAGTGTTGGGGAGCTGTCTGGCAAAGAGTTTTAATGTTTGGGAAGATTGTTAATAAAAACAACTTTAGCCTCATGGTCAGAAATGTTGGTTTTAGCACAGCATGAGATTCTAGATCTGGACTGAATACCATAATGTCATCTAGATATGACATACATTAAGCAGAGTCGTCGCGAAGTATGTTGTCTATGAATCTTTGAAATGTCTGAGTAGCACACTTAAGTCCAATAGGCATGTAAAGATATTCAAAAAGGCCAAATGGAGTGATGACTGCAGTTTTCTCGATATCCTCTGGTGCTACCGGGATATGATGGTACGCTTGTCTGAGGTCAATCACTGAGAAGAAATTGCTGCCGTTGAGTTTTTCAAGTAAAATGTTAATATTTGGAATAGGATATGCATCAGATTTTGTCACTGAATTTAGCTTACGGTAGTCTCTACAGGCTCTGTACGATCCGTTTGATTTTGAGACTAAGTGCAGTGGTGACGCCCATAAACTTTTCGATGGTCTGATGATTCCCTCTTCCAAAAGCCTTGAGAATTCTTCTTGGGCAGCTTTCAGCTTAGCAGGGGCCAGTGGTCGCTTCTTGAGTGCAATAGGTTGTCCTTCTGTGACGATATGGTGTATCGTGTTAGAGACTCGTAGCTCTAACTTGTTAAGATCAAAAATCGAATTGTATTTTCGAAGAGCTGCTGATATCTCTGCTGAATGATGCACTTGGTTGGCTGAATGACCTGTAACTCCAAACGCTCGGAGGCAAGTGTCCAAAAGCTTTGCTCAAGTCCGGTGGAGGGGTCGATGATCTTTTGATTGGGAAGATCAACAATGAGCCGAAATTTCAGAAGGAAATCAAAGCCTATTATGTTATGTGAGACCTTGGTAATGATGAAGTTGTGGGAAAATTCACGTCGTAGACCTATGTTGAGTGTGCGGTATTGGCAGCCATAAGTTGGTATGGGTTCGCCTGTAGCTGTTGCGAGAAGAACGCCTAGCGACATCTCGGCCATTGAATCACCTTTGAGAACTGAGACTGCCGCACTTGTGTTTACGATGTACTCTTCGCCAGTTTTTAAATCAAGAATGTGCAGAAGCTCGTTTGGCTGTTTGGCCGGGTCATGCAAACAAGTACGTTGGTGATTGCGACCGGCATTGTCTGTTTGGTTCTCTATGTGAAAAATTCGGCGTGGACGAAAAGAGTCGTCAGGGATGTCGGATTGTAGTTGGCTTCTTCCCTGTAGCGCCGTTGATGCCGTTGATGTGCAGAAAGTACGGTCTTCTACTTCCTGCGCCAGACGTTTCCCGATACTGATGCACCCTTGTGCCTGCGGTCTGTTGTCCTCTCCGTCAGCTGTGGAAATTGACACTCATTCGGAAATTCTTCGGTTATAACACCAGTTCTTTGGGGCATATTTATTAAAGGATTGCGGAGATCTCAATCGCCGCCTACCATTATAATTTGACTTGGTAACCAATTTTGGTCGAGCATTCACTTGATTTAGCTCGGATTTGGTAATGGCCAATCCTTCTAGAACTTTAGCCATGTTCGCCACTGTCCTCTCTAAAGAGGAGAGTCTATCATCTTTTTGCGGGGGTGAAGAAAAGGATTGTGGATTCACTTTGGGTTCCAAAACCCTATAATCTAACTCACATCTCTCAGATAAGTCATCTATAGAGAGTGTTGGAAAGCTGTCTGGAAAAGATTTTTAATGTTTGTGGAAGATTGTTAATAAAACCAACCTTAGCCTCATGGTCAGAAATGTTGGTTTTATACCAACGTTTCCGTAATTCCCTCAATATTTCGATGGGGCCAAGATTTGGCATGTCTAACTGCGCATATTTGTTTATTATCTGCTCAGTTTCTGTGGGCCCAGGCAAGGATTCTACTTCGTTTTGTAGACCCAAAATGGGATTAGGTAGCTTCCTAATGGCCTCAAGCTTAGGATAAATCCGTCGCTGCAATTCAGAAGGTAGTTTAACAAAAACCTTCGACAGTTTTTGATGACTGTCATAATCAGGAAACGGGGAGAAAGCGGAGTCTACGCGCATAAAGAATAGTTCACTATCTCCATCCCAAACAGGAACATCAATATCTAAAATTGGACCTGACATTCTAAAAATCTTACTGGATCTTAAAAGCATAAAATTATAAGCAATATGAAGATGTATAAATATACTTTAACGAAACCCTTACCCACAAACAGTTTCCACAGTTGAATGAGCGCAGAACAAAACACGTCACAGTAACTACTTCCAAAAATTGAAATTATCCGCAATTGAGCCTGTCGTGTACGTACGGTGTCGTTTGTACGTAGGAAAGATGAACAGAGGCCCCGTTGGCCTATGATGCCAGTGTATTATTATTATTATACCCCCCAAAAAAATTCACCACAAATCCACGAATATATACCCAAAAGAATTCCAGGAGAAGACCACGATCAGGGTAAAGAAAACGCAAATGTTAATCTATTTTTTATCCCAAATGAATGAAAAAGTTAATTTATTTATACCAAAAAATCAGAACAATACTCAATATCCTGGCGCGGTTGCCAATTTTGTAAACACCCTGGCTTCAAGTAAATGCCGTACGACGTTACAAACTCGGTTAAGGTGCTATGAATATAGATATTGTTATGATAGGGGGCCCTTAACAAGGCCTGGTCGTGCGTTCTCCCGAATTATTCAGTGTGTGAAGATGTCCTAGAGCCTTGTGTTGACTCTGGCTGTGGTTCCTTCTGTTGTCGCGTTGTAATCACGATGTGGAAAACTTCGTTGAAGTTCTGCATTAATTGGCTCGTCTCACTGGTTGTACCGCAACAAGATGAGTCATGGATGTAACCAATTGTTGTTGAAACAAATCAAATCACCAGCGTAGGTATTGACAGCCGACAGAACGCACACGCGTAACGCAAAGCAGAATGCAAATGCGACAACTGACTTGCATGGTAAATTGCCTTGCTTAAATAGCATGCCATTGTAATATATGTCTACTTGCACACTATTGGTTAAACGGCAAGTTTCGCTGTTTTCTCATTGGTGCAACTTAAATAAAATTGAATTTAATTTACGCAATATGTCGGCCATTAATTTGTGTCGTTACAAATCTTTCCATAAGTTAAACAAAAACATATAGTAACGTGCTGCTGCTAAGATAGTTATTGATACATTTTTGTTAGCCGTAGTGGTCGGGTATACAGCGTGAATCGAAATAGAGCAGTGCTAATATGTTTTGTTAAACGCATCGAGAAAATTGTTAGGCGAATTACAACTGGCGTTGCCAGGTTTAAGTTAGTTTTCTGGGCAGACTGGATCACTGTAAATGAGAGGAGTTTGATGCGACAAAACTAACTATTGTGTGCTCGACGTTGTGGTCCAAGATATTCGTGACTGAATGTGTGAAGTGCGTAACTGATGACGTTTGTGTATGATTGATAATTGCCTATACTATGATATGAATCCGCTGACTTCACATTGCTATCTTTAAGTTATACCAAATTAATCAAGCATGGACTAATTCGTGAACCAATCGATGCAACTGTATGGTGTACAATCTATATAATATGAAAATCGAATTTTATTAATAAATGAATGTTACTCGATCCCTGCCGCAGAAATGGCATAATACCGAAGAAGTGTTCATAGACGCTACACAAATGTTAGTTAATAAAAGCTAGTTATATCACATGAGAAAAGTGAATATGACAAATATAGTTCCATATGTGGTGATCATATGATTCGTTTCAAGTCTATAACGGTTCAAATATTTTCGCAAAAATTTTATGTAGAAATTTAAAATAAATACGTTTGACCAAAGAGAGAACGCAATCTGTAATCTAATTGCGTGGGACTTTAAATTTATAAAAGTACAATGCATTTCCTACACTACACATTCTGACCAGTTTTCTACCTGCAATTGCTGTCGCCTTTCTGCTGCACTGAATATCAACACCTGTTATCTTATTTGTGTTTAGAAATTGTGTCATTAGCACAGTTAGACTTCAGTCACGCCAATCTTCTTGTTGCTGCGCATCCAGACACAAGTAATCAATCAACTTATTGATAGGATTTCTACGTGTGCCAACTATCTTGGTGTTATCGAAGAAAATCAACAAGACTAGTCAAAGTCTTAAAACAGAAATTGACACATCCTGATCCATCAAATCTATGGGTTCATGTGCATCTACTCAGAACATCACTAGCCAACGAACAGAAAGTACAGAGCAAGTGTCTCGGAGGACTTCTGGCCATGCGTTTCTGCTCAGATGATCTAACTATCACAGTATTTGCATATTGACTATCCGCCAGTCTTAAAGTCTGATGATGATAGGCTATCCTCTTTAGAGAGACCTCTTGCAGTTTGAACTAAAATCTATGAAATACACGTTATTGGCACTGCACACGTTTATAAAACCACAAATCAACAATTTCGTCGGAATTAGACATACCAGTACAAACGAGATTCGAGATCCCCACGATACTTTTTTCGGCATTCTGTAAATTATTGGTGCCACAATCACCAAAAGTACTTTTATTATTGTCGAAATTTCCTGCTTTTTTCGGAGAATTTACCAGACGAAAGCCAGTTTCCTTTCATAGCTGACCACAAGCAACAAAATTTGAACAGAGCATTTTCTTTACGCAGAAAAGGGATAATAAAATTTGAAACATCAATTGCCACAATTTATGCAGATTTCTATCTACCGGATATACAGTGAGACTTATAATACCTTAAAAACTGATCGGCCTACATGCTTATATGATTCAGCTAGCCAAACAGATGAACTGCTGCATCTACTAGTGTTTAAAATGGAAAGCAATTTATCGTAGATTAAGTTTCAGCATTTTCTGTCCTTAAGGGTGACCCCATGGCAGAGATATCCTTAAGGGTACTATTCGCGGCATATATAATGGAGCCAATTCCTACCATTGGCTGTCGCTATGGTTTTCTTAATAAGGATTTACGATGAAAATTTTTTCAAAACTTTATCGTTGCCAAAATCTCGCACAACATAACGGGCCGTAATTTTCTGCTAAAAAGTCGGCTCATTGTTGATTTTGCAAATAAAGGATCATTTACATCTCCATCAGACTTGAGCATAGTTTCTGGAAACCTGTTTCCGAACGATTGAAGTTACATGTGAAAGAGCCATCCCCGGCACATTCTTCGATAGAAATATTGGCAACTCTTCATGGTCACAAATCGTTGTTCGGTCTCAGAAAATTAGAGCTACATGTCTCCAATACGATGCATCATACTAATACAAAAGTCAACCTAATTCACTTAAAAAGAATCCTATACCTCCAGATAAACTTAAAGCTGTCTAAGAAGAGTTTTCAAAAATGCTGTAAGTGAGCATCGTTATACCATACAGAAGTTCTTGGGCATCACAAGTGCATTTTTTCTCTAAAACTAAGAGATCATACAGAGCCTGCGGCAATTACTGCAGATTTAACACAAATAACCGAAACCGATGCTTATCAAAATCCCAATATAAATATATTAATTAAAACCTCAGTGTTAGCAATTAATTCTCAATCATTGACCTAAGACAAGCCTACCATAAAATTTCGATAGCACCATGAAAACAAAGAGATGACTGCTGCTCTCTTTAGCCTATTTGAATACATTGACATGCAATTTTGTTTCAAGTGCGCCACTCAGAAATTTCAGATGTTCATGGACAATGTTCTGCGCGATGACTCCGAATACTGGTTGTCCTATTTTTATGACATAATGGTTTTAATCCTCACCTAGACACTCAGTCTCAGAAAATTATAAATCTCCTATCACACTTTGCAAATTCTAGACGAAAAAGCAATCCGTTGAATTTCTAAGGCATCGTTTTTCACTTCAAGTTGTACAACCTTTGCCGTATAAGGCCAATTCGATCAAGAACATTGCGTCAACAAAGACTTTGAAAGACCTCCAGAAATTATAGGAGTTCTCAACTACCATCGGAAATTCAATACTGGCCTATCAAAACAACTGTATCTGTTATGTAGGCACATGAGGAATCGAAAAGCTCTTAGCAGAAACTCTAATATTTCTTTGTCGTATGATGACGTGGAATTGCTCCGTCATGTCTGAATTTGCAATTGGGGTCATCTTGGTAAAGGATCATTAGAATTCGGAAGCCAATTTGTTTTTACTCATGTACTCTAAAATTACTATAAATTAGATACGACCTATTTGATCGAGAACTCCTGGCTTTCCATGACGCGTGGGCCACATAATTTGCATCATAGGCAGCAATCGTTTTGCTGTCTTTAAGGACCATGCTTTTTTATTTAGCGTGCTTTGAATTTAGACGTCAGCAGTTGCAATGTATGCTTCTACAGTAGAAATACAGCTGCAAGTTTGAGTGAATATAAATTCGACATTTTTACTTTAAATGCAAACAAAAAATTATTGCAGGCCCACATTCAAGGCCTGACGTCACGCTACTACTGCCCTTGTCTTCGCCTTGCTTTGCTAACTCTATGACACACAGAAGGCTTAAATTACCGCCATCATTCCTCCATAGAAAACAGTGTAGTGGCACTTAATTCAAAGATAAGAAGCTCGTTGCCCTACCAAGTACTCTTGTCGAATTTGGAATGATCAAACTGTTGTTAAATTCACGAGTACGCACACTTATATGCCAATTTCACTCACCCGCCTCCAAAGAAAAATGTTTGATTCCACTTAATGTGTTTACAACTCAAGTAGTAAGGCGACGGTCAAACTCATAACAGATCGATTATGGAGTCAAAAAGTTAGGCAGAACGTTAAGCGATGTGTTTCTGTGTGTGCTACATGCCAAAAGAATAAAATAACTCAGCACACTCATTCTAAGTTAAAACATTTCCCAATAACATCACGCCTAGCCATCGTTGAAATCAACATAATTCATCTGAATCAAGTTCAATATTTTAGCTTCTTTCTAACCATAATTAATAGATTCACCTGATGGTCTGCGGCGTTAACTCTCGGCAAAATTTCTGAAAATAAAGTGACTTAAGTTACTTTCTGCATGGATAGCACATTATAGTATTCCTAGCAATATCATTACTACTAGAGTTACAAATATCTCATTTGATTGTTTTTGAACTGCATTGCGTTTCATGGGATGCACTTTACGCCAGATCATCACCTACTACCCGTAGTATAATGCTCTGTTAGAGAGAATGCATAGGGAAATCATTTCAGCTTTAGCGTCTTCCAACATTAATTGAAACTGGGTTGATTCATTTCCATTAGTACTCCTTGCAATGCTTTCTCGTATACACGAATCTATTTGATCGTCTGCGTCACAACTGTAACATAGCATGTACCTACGCTTGTTTAGTCAATGCCCATGTTTACTATCCGCTCAGGATAACCTAAAAGTCAAAGCTTCTTGCCTGATTCTTCATTTCAGTAGCATATCAGCCCAGCAGCCGAGACATGCTAATCATCTAGTCTTTGTAACAACGCTGCTCTAGCACCATTGTAATATTACACGACTTTATTTCGAATTCAAAAATATTTCATTATCCGGCAAGGTGCGACACCTACTCTGGTAAGCATAGGCAATTTGAAGTACATTATCGAACCGCCTGATCCCGGTGATAAATCATCTTCTACGTTCGTTTTGGGCTCTTCACGCCTTTAATTTCAACAATGGAATAACTTTCTATGCTTTAAATGTAACCCAAACAGTTTTCTATAAATTGTTCATTTTTTATATATATTAAATGTTCGTCATTTTTGCGCACAAGTTGCGCTCAATTTCACGTGATTTGATGAGGTCATATGAAACCATATGTTTCATATTTCCTACTAACTTTTCTCACGTGGTACAACAAGCTTTTCTAATTAAAACTTATGTAGCGTCTATGAACAGTTTTCGCTATTATCTCATTTCTGAAGAAAGGTCGAGTAGATTTCATTTAGTTATATTTAGCATTGGCTTTTCATGTTGTATTATTTATGAACCATACATTTTACGGTTTGGCTCACGTTTTAGACCACATGGGCTTTATATACTATGACCAGATGCTTAGTTTGAACATCATATGTAGCAACAATTAGTAGTCACTGGCTTCATATCGTAATATTATCATGTATACAGCAAATTCATCAGTCAGAGACTTCACTATTCCCGAATATCATGAATCATAAAGTTGAGCAAACGCTAGTTTCGTATACTTAAACGAACATTGGTTGCGCTGGCGGTTAATCCTTTACATTATAATCAAAGTTGCGATCTTGATATAAAGACCTGACCCATTATGTAAAAGTATTTGTCAATATAAACTAAGTATTGTAGAGTGTGGGAAAGGCATTTCATCCAGTAGACCGGTTTTGTCCTTATTAAGAACTAATCACGTACTTTACAGAATTTGCTGAGGACAGGGCTCGAATCTTCGCACTTCTGCTTTGGAATCTGGTTCTCTAACCACTGACTAACCGTGCCGCACATTAAACACAGTTTTCAGTAATATACTAATTAATGATTATTGATAAAACTTTCCTTTAGGTAGAGCGTATATAGCATTCCTTTAGCCCTAAAGTACTAACTAACCATCCCCAATCTGTCATTATCGACCTGATACCGCGTTACATGGGGAAGTGGTATTAAAATGAATATTTATATAATTGAACTAACATTGGTTGCGCGGGTGGTGATAAGAAATACTTTATAATCAAGGTTGCGATTTTGATATAAACAACTGATTCATTATGTAAATAAATTTTTCAGTATCAACTAAGTATTGTATAGTATGAAAAAAAGGCTTTTCATCCAGTAGACCTGTTTCATCCATTTGGGTAACTCACGCACTGCCCTGAATATGCCGCGGACAGGGTTCGAGCCTGGGCACGTCCTCTTCGGAATCAGGCGCTCTAACTACTGAGCCACCCTGCTATACACTACATACAATTTCCAGATGTGTACTTGATTAGCCCTTCCCTTAGATAAAGCCTATATAGCATCCCTTTAGCCCTAAAGTTTTAACTAACCATCCCCAATCTTTCATTATAGAATATATACCATGTTACATGGGAAGTGGTATTGAAATGAACATTTTAATAAGTAAACGAACATTGGCTGCACGGGCGGTGATAAAAATTACGTTTTAATTAAGGTTACGCAGTATTCATTTAGATTTGTGCAGAGATAAACATCAATCAATAAGATTTTCCATACTATACAATAATTAGTTTATACTGAAAAATGTATGTACATAATGAGTCAGCTGTTTATATCAAGATAGCAACATTAATTAAAAGTAATTGTTATCATCGCCCATGCAAACAGTGTTTGTTTAATTATATAAATGTTAATTTCAATGCCACTTTCCCATGTAACGTGGTATCTGTTGAACACCTGCTTATCATGGCATTAGCTAGTGAATGCTCCCTGGACCTCGGCAGGGTCACCAAAGAGTAATTACTTACCTGGAGGCTTTATATAACGCTGCTCACAACAAATTAACTGGGGCGTTACTTTTTAAGATGATAGAGTAACGTCTACATGTGGCTGTAAGACACTGCACAACGTAAGAAAACTAGACAAATGTAGATGAATTTACAGTGTTGATGATGAATATTTTTAAAGAAAATAATATTAAAGCGACCAATTGGGACGAAACTAATTTTGGCACGAAATGTTTATTCTGAAAATGGAAAAATTGTAGATGCTCTTTTGTTATTATCTACTGTGAGCCCCAAAACACAAAACTCGATTCAGTTCGGTGTGTTAATATGCGTCTGATCTAAGGAAATCCAGATATTCACTATTGTTTAATGAATTAATCTATTACATAAAATTTATTTAACTCAGACCTGCGAGGCCCACATAGATGCTTGTTGTGTTCTCATATTTAAGATTGGGCTCCAGGTTAATTGCAATTAAATTTAATTAACTATGTATTAGGCACAAGATCTGGGCATTCTTGGTGCAACTCTGCACCCAAACATTTTACTCCCGAAAGAGATTTGACACGAAAAATAAAATAGTTATATTATCTGTTATGAACCGTCCCAATATGCTAAACTAAACCAATAGCGTTGTGTTAATAAAAAATTTTTTGTAGATGCTGATCAAGTTTCTAAACGTTGAAAATATATTCAAGACGATACTGTAGTCTCAACTAATGCGCTGCGCAACATTACAGCAACTACGGTGTCAGCATTGCTGTTGATGGCCATGAAGAGGGATAACTAAACATTCATTACTAATGATGTGATTATTTTGTGTATCAGAGCAAAGGTAGGTGTCCAGAAGTAATTACAGAGCCTGGCTATGCGTGTCTTGTTAGCTGTTTAGAGAATTTTTAGGTATATGCACATAAACCAGTAGATTAGGAAAAGCAGGCTGTAGCAGTTGCTGTGTTGGAGATCTTGTTGAGACTTGCTAATGATAATGTAACGCAAATAAGGCTGGTAATCATAGAAATCCTATTAATATATTAAAAAATAATGCTTTGATGGATGTAAAACAATAAGAGATTAATGTGACTGAAGGCAAGTTGTGCTAGTGCAACAGCGATCGTTAAATGCAAATAAGAGAGCAAGTGGAAACAATCAACGAAACGGAATACAACAACAATGCACGTACTTAACAAGCCAAAATGTGTTGCGCGAGTAGTGCATTGCACTTATATAGTAACAGATCACATTTGATTGGTGAATGGTAATATCAGATTGCATTCACTCTCACTGATCCAGTGCCATTCATTGAAATTTGTTATTTCATTTGAATTAATTTAATAGATTTCGGCAATATACTTCGACTTATTACAATACAGTTAAATACTGTTTGAATTAACTAATATATATGCAAGTATGTATTAGGTGTTGCGAACCTAGTAACAAATTAGTTCAGTTCTGACCAGAAGGATAAACCAAAGGCAGCATGAACGAAAAGTATAACCTCATGCATATTCGTTTCGTGCTTACTGGCGACTCATCAGTAGGAGCCGGTATTACGCCCTTTAATCACTATATATTTGGTCGAAGAATGTGGAATAATAGGACGGTACAATCTCCTAGACGAATGTGTAAACCTGCAATAGTGAAGCTAAAATCATATAAAGTCTACGACAATGCGACTTCAACGCTAACTCACACTATATAATATTTATATACCGAGTCTGTAAAGGATACTAACACTATGGCTATTGTGTTAGTAACTGATAGCTTTTTTTGCAATCGATGAGTACCGGTTACTAACACTATGGTTTCAGAGTCGGTACATGATACCAACCTGATGGATATAAATTTATGCTAAAGTTCACCCAAATTGAGAATTACAACAATTTCCGAACACATGTTACTCCAGTTAAACCATACACACTGGCCTTCATCGATATCAGTTGTCACATTTCGCGTTAAGCATGACATCATTCAATTCAATATATTACAGTTAAATACTGTTTGTTGCGAGAACTAATATATATGCAAGTATGTATTAGGTTTTGCGAACCTAGTAACAAATTAGTTCAGTTGTGATCAGAAGGATAAATCAAAGGCAGCATGAACGGAAAGTATAATCTCATGCACATTCGTTTCGTGCTTACATGCAGCACGCCATATTGGCGTTTTGGCAGACTATCTGCAAGACTAGTCTAGAATTTCTCCCTGGCCCTATTAAGAGCCAAATACAGACCTGTTACCATACTTGACTTCGTAGTAACGTTGCATGGCACTTAAGCTGGAACATTATATTTGCTGCCGTGCCGAGTAAGCAGAAAAACAGCTGTGATCTTCTAACAAAATTTGTTCTAATAATACAAAATCATTGAATTATTCGTTTTGTCATTCTGTTTAAGTGGGTTTCTTGAATTTTTTTGTGGGCAAGAATTATCAGTTGTGCAGATTATAAGTCACAACATCTAACATGAAAAATTATTTGCGATCTTCTACTGGGTGCATCATTGCAAGCCAGTTTAATCTGTGGCACAAATTTTCAAATGACAACAAATTAATTAAATAATGTTCTGCTGTTTATTCCGTAACTAAAATTTGGATTTTTGCCAAGACGGTTAAAATCTACGAGTTCATTTAACAACTGATGTCTCCGAGCCATATTCTGTCAAGTTCAATCTGTGGTGGCTGTTATTTAGTACAGTACAATAATCAAATTGACGAAATATTGGACCACCTGCAAATTCTGGCAGTTAAATCGGTAGGTGTAGTATTGTGATAATGACATTGTAATTAGCATTTCAAATTAACAGTACACGTACGTTTTAAGTTAACCATTTTTAAGTGATATTATTTTGCTCATTTAACTTCAGTTAACTCAATTGTAATGTAATACGCGGCTCCGCGTTACAACCCAACGATGTTCAATTTTGACAAATACCGTGCTCTTTAAGGTCAAATAATCTAACTCTGTTCGTACAAAATATTTCTCTTAACTGTGATTTTAGAAACAATCTATGTTATTTTCAAGCAGTTTTAATTGAGATTTCTTGAACTGCAATTTTATTTGTAATTAATAGTGTAAACGCTTCAAGTAAATGCCGTACGACGTTACAAACTCGGTTAAGGTGCTCTGAATAGAGATTAGTTACTGATATGGGGCCCTTAAGAGGGCCTGGTAATGCGTTCTCTTGAAGTCTTCAGAGTTGAAGATGTCCTAGAGCCTTGGGTGGACTCTGGTTGAGTTGTCGCTCCCGTGGTTGAGCTGTAATCGCGTTGTGGATAGCGTCCTGCAGGTCCTGCACTCAATTGGCTCGTCTCTCCGTTATCCCGCAACAACATGAGTCACGGATGTAGTTAGTTGTTGGTGAAACTATCAAATCACCAGCGTAGGTATTGATAGCCGACAGAACGCACAAGGTAGATTGCAAAATGCCACAACTGACTTGCATGGTAAATTGCCGTGCTTAAATAGCATGCCATAGTAATATATGTCTACTTGCACACGATTGATTAAACGGAAAGTTTCGCTTTTTTCTCATTGGTTCAACGTAAATAAAATTTAATTTAATTTACGCAATATGTCGGCCATTAATTTGTGTCGTTACAACACTTTCCTCTCTGAAAAAAAGGAAAAAAATCCTCTCTGCGAGGCTAGATAAGAAATGCATGACAGAGTTCGAACCAAGTTAAGCAAAAATATGATGAACCATAAGTGCTGGGCTTAAATATGCTTGTTGGTTGCTTCAACAATGATATGATGCCAGGTAACCACTAGGAATTGCTACACAAATTGTTAGCTCTAGTGGTCGGTCATAGCACGTGAGGCAAAATAGAGCAGTGTAAGTTTTTGGAGCCGCAGCGTGAAGATTTCGAGGTAAATCGCCTCTGAATTTGCCAGGTTTAAGATAAAAACCTAAGCAGGTTGGATCGTTGTCAATGTGTTTGTATACGACCAAAGGAGCTAGAGTGCTCGACGTTGTGGTCATGACATTTGTAGAGTGGTCTTTGTGCAATTGATAAAGTTGAGATATGCATTGAAAGTGGCCTGTACCATGATATGAAGCTGATCACTACTTAGAGTTGCTACACGAAAGCTCTAAGTAGCTGGTCATACCAAAATAGGCAGTGTAATGTCATGTGTGAGAAATACATTATAATGTAAAATATATATACATTAAAATCAAAGGTAACTGCATAAAAATATGTACACGAACATTGCCTCAGAGATGGCATAATACCAAAGAACTGTTCAAAAATGCTACACAATTGTTAGCTAAGAACAGCTGGTTATGCCACGTGAGACAAATACGAAAAATAACGTAAGGTTAAAAAAATTTTGATAGTTAATGTTAATGTTAAAAAAATTAATTACGCGTTATACAAATCAGGATATTGAGATTGTGAGCAGACGGAGCCTGAGACGTGTGTAGAAAGTTGAACGCTCTCAGGATCAGGTGGTTCGATAAACGGTTTCAACCTGTCTATGCTTACTGATGTCGGTGTAGCGCCTTGCATAATGATGAAGTATTTGGGTTGTTTGAGCAAAATCGGGTAAGGACCGCGATACTTGGGTTGTAGTGGTGCAACAGCACTATTGTTGCGAACGAGTACTCTCTTGCAGCTGTGGAGCTGTGGGTGAACGAAGACTGGACGAGGCGTGTCTCGGCTGTTGTTCAGACATATTACCGAAATGAAGTCGAAGGCGGGTAGCTTCGTCTTGTGGGTCATCTTGTGCCGGTAGTAGACGTGGGAGCTGACTAGGCAGGCGTAGATCCACGCCATACAAGAGTTGTGACGCAGAC
>JAQBSW010003249.1:2500-5000 GCA_029291075.1 Eudiplozoon nipponicum
TTCATGCTATCGCGATGACTTTATCGCATACCGATTATTACTAAAGGGAGAGCCGCAAGCTAATTGGACTATTCACGAGACGTACATAGCGTCGCTTTTAACGTGCGAGGTACGCGTTTCACAAGACCGTTACAATTAGGATTGAATGCTGCAGTTCCTCTTGTAACTACTCACAGGAATTTTAAGTTTTCTTGAAATAAACATGCCATGAAATTTGGTCTCTATCAGTCACCACTACGTATGGTACTCCAAATCTTGTCACCCATAGGTAATGGTCTCCGCGTCTTGAACAGTTAGTGATATAATCTTAGGCCATCTTGTGCGTCGATAAACTATTTTCATGCAATAACGAATACCACTTACTTTAGAGAGAATGACTAGTTTAACATGGATAAATATTAAACGGGCGTTAGGCAACTCGAGACGGTTAAAATCTGAATGAGAATGATAAGAGACTTTTGAGAGTTGACATGGCCGACATGTTTTAACACATTCGGTAACATCTCGTTGAGTACTTGGTGAAAAATAGCATTCTTGTAACAACACTATCGTTATATTATAATCAGGATGACATAGATTGTGGTTTTTATCAAATACCGGGCGTCGGCAGTCTGGTGGAAGCCAAATTTTACTATCCATCTTTTCTTCAATATTATATTCGGTGGCCACTGAGTTGCCATGCTTGAAATTAGTACACCAATCGGGTTACCTTCATTGCCATGATGCGACTTCCTTGTCTATTTGTCGTTTTTTTCTGAATATCTTTCAATAGCGACAGTTCGTCATTTTAATGTATCTTTGAATTTTTTTAAATGCGAAATAAACAATCAGCTACCACATCATTTTTTCCTTCCACGTAACTAATACTAAAGTTGAATTCACTGAGACACATTAATCACCGAATTACTCTTCACGGAGAGATCTGTGAAACTTGCTGTAAGGCCTCTACTAACGACACGTTGTCGATCATCACTTCGAAGGGTTACACAGAACATATCCTTCAAAGTAAAGGCAGAGTCGTACGAAGCTAGTAATTCTCTTTTTGTTCCCAAATGTTTCTTTTTTGCGGTTTTCAACTTTCCAGATTAAAATGCGACGAGATTCATCTCAGCATCGACTTCTTGTTCTAGGGTATCGCCCAGGGCAAGATCAGATGTGACGGTAAGATTTTCACTAATGCTTTTTTCTGAACGGCATGTAGTGCTGTATGTTGCGCAAGCAGCTTTTCTATTTGTTCAAACGTTAGTTGGTGGATTGCGTCCCAGCGCAGCCGCAGATTGGAATAAAGCGATTTCAGCCGTTCGAGATGTCTAATCAGATGTGCTTTGGGTTGCAGCATCATGCGAATAAAGGACCTGTAATAATTACTCATGCCAAGAAAGCCACGCAGTTCTTTCATATTCGTCGGTGTGGGAAACTCTCTGAAAGCTTCGACTTTGTCTTCTGCGATAGTTATAATACCATACCAAATTGAGGGACCCACGAGTTTCACTTCTATTTGTGTCCACACGCATTTTCCACATTTAAAATGAGACCAAACTGATCAATATGAGCAAGAGTCTCTTTGATATTTGTTAAATGATGTTCAAAATTATCTAAGGCCATTATCGCATGATCGACGTGAGAATAAATTCGTAAACGTTTCCGTAAATCTTCGTTCATGAATCTCTGAAATGTATTTAATGCGTCGCACAGACAAAAGTGCATACACGTAATTTCAAATTTCACAAAATTTGTAATGACAGCTGCTTCTGCGATGATTTCTTCGGCGATAGGACACTCATAGTAAGCTGACTTTAAATGACTAATAGCGAACCGTTTTGGTATGGCTATTTTGTCAATAATACATTTGGTGTTATTTATCGATTAACGATTTGGAATTGCGACCTTGTTAAGTAATGATAATCAACGCATAATCTCCAATCACCAACTTGTTGCTTGGTTTGTATGCGAATTGGCGATACACGTGGAATGGAATTGGGACAAATAGCACCTTCCTCTGGCATATAATCATAATAGGTCCAAACAGCCGGAAACATTTGTTGATCTAAAGGTCGAACTTTGTCGAAGACTGGCGGACCTTTATTTACTATATGGTGCCGCGCAGTTAACCTGGCTGGACTGGTTAAATCAGATATTTTAATATTATTGACATTCGGGAAATTACTGACGATTCTATCAAGTCGTTGCTTTTGAATGAAAAATCCAGGCCGTCGTCACTACCAACATAGATATGCACGCTTAATTTCATAAGTGTGTTGACTGTATTAATTATCAGTCCACATCTTGCCACAAAATCTAAACATAAAAAACAATAAGACACGCCCGCGAAGACAAGCGTCCACGAGAATACTCAATGTAGGTCTAATGAAACTCCAAGATTTGCCAAGCCATCCGTTTCAATTGACTTGCCATTAACAGCCTTTAGCTGTACATCGGTGCTTCTAGATACTGGGAAATTTGGCATTACTGACAACATTGTAACACCTATGTCTACCGC
>JAQBSW010003249.1:10000-86478 GCA_029291075.1 Eudiplozoon nipponicum
ACACTATACACAGTGCGTTTTTATGCTTTAACAAATTTACCTACACATTCATGCTTATCACGCTATTTAATAAAAGACAACATTTTTTACTGATTTATACTGTGCAGATCATTAAATCAAAACAACTATGCGTGGGGAAGAATAATTCAAAATTAAAAAATCTTTTCCACGACTAGAAATGTTCCGTTCTGTTCTGAGCTGCGGATTATATATATATTATATATTTTTTTTTATTTTTATTTATTTATTTATTTTTTTATTTATTTATTTAATTTGTTTATTTATATATTCGCTATTTATTCATTTAATTGTAGTTATATGACAACTTTTGATTTATATATTTGCATTTCGCGTCTAATTATTTTGTTATTAACTCAAAACTAACTCAAGTGATTATAGTTTAATTGCTGTTCCACAAGATATTTCTATGCGCCTATATACACAGTACAATAATAAAATTAAAATTTCTAGTTTTACACAGTTGAAACTGCTTAATAAAGTATTTAGAATAGCGACGTATACACGTTTTTGCCCCATAAAGTTAAGCGCAGTCGAGTTGATTATCTGCATTCTAAGATCTAAGCACGTAATGCTGTCTAACATCCGAATTTTTCCGGCCCTAAGCAGAAAAATAGTAATTTCTGATGATAGATGTACAGTTTTATTTCAGTTTATTAACTGATTAATGATGTCGATAAAGATAACGCCTTTACGCGCTGCATGCACACATAAAATCAACACACTCCAACAAAAAGAAACGAGATAGTACGCGCGCAAATTTCTAAACCAACAAATTATCCTAAACAAAACGGTTCAAAATGAATTTGTAACGTCTCATTTTGTCTTGTGCTATCTTCTGTATTTATCAATTCTGATTTTTATTACTAAGAAACACGAGTCGGTTTATCACCTGTATTATAGGCACCAATTGTTCTAATCATGAGCGTAAAGTTGTTATCCATTACTATTTATTGAATACGTTTATACACATACACGCATTATATATATATATATATATGTATATATATATATATATATATATATATATAATAACAGTATGGGATTAAAACGTTTTTGTTGGTATAAAATATACACTGCATAACATAGTAAGTGTGCTTCATCGAGTAAACCGGTTTCGTTCTGATTTGTCCCTGTCGGATTTAAATAGTTCCCAAGGCAATTCTGGCTACTACAGATGAGTGCCCAGTAATCACGATTCCAGCCTAATTGTCCCAATACATTTGCCATTTTACACAATGTATAGTTTATAAACATTTCATATATTTTAAATGTCATTTCTTTATTATATATAGTTCACTTTCCATTGTAACAAGGTGTCAATCTTATAACGACAGATTATGCGTCGCTAGTTGGAACATTAGTTTGGAAAATAGAGCTAAATTCATCTACCTCACGGAAAGATTGACAAAAAACATGTTTTCGTTTATAACTGAAATTTTCATAGGATGCACGACGTCGGTGCCGTAGAGAATCAGTTTCAGAACTCAAAATCAAATGCTACATGGTTCAATATGCGCCAGCAGAAATTCTGGCAATTACTAATGCGTGTACAATAAGGATGGCACCATTTCGTTAAATAAGTGGATTTTTTATTGCATTTACTGCTTAGCTTTTACCAACTATATATATATATATATATATATATATATATATATATATATATATATATGTATATCAACTTAATCAGAAAAGGCCAGAGGTTCTTTAGAAACATGAGCTTGTTTATAATATTTAGCAGTTGTTGGAAGAATTGTTGAATTGGAATGTAAACTACAATTGTCGTCATCATTTGTATTTTCACCACCATCGTTAGAAACAACATAACGAGAAAAGTATTTCAAATTGCACGTTCACATTTTGATGTTCCATCGGAGCTACACATTGGCATAACACAGAATTAACTTTTAATGCATGAGAGGCAAACTGGAAAAAACTGACGTACATCCATTAACCGAAGAAGAAATATTTTCTTTGGAGCACAGTTGTTCATTTGAAGAATATCTCGACCTGAGGCATTATTTAATTTAAATGAAAAATTTAGTTTGTCAATTAGAATCATCCTCACCCCTTCATATACACACATACATTATTATTTCAGCACTTTAACAAAAACTTATTTGGCTGAGTATAGCAATGTCGTTGCGTGAGTAGCGATATAAATTATTTATCTCAAGTCTGTCGTTATTATCTGATTATCACTACCGATGGAAGAAACTGGCCTGGCTGACTGTCGATAGTTTTGATATCTTGCGCGACTTGCTGAATAAAACATAGTATTGTGCATATTTGAAGTCTGTAAATAAGATTTAAACTACAATTATCACCACTCGTGCAATCAATAGTTGCGCAATTTACATGCATGTGTGGGTTAGAACTAGATCAGCTACTTCAATTTTATTTATTAACACACACTTTATTGCACTTTATGAAACCACCATATAGGTATCTTCAATTTTTAATCTCGTACATTCATGAACATTACTTGAGCCGGACGGAAATCAGACTCATTAAATAATTAGTGATTTCGCGGATGGTGGTAACAATTCTTTAAATCAAGTTTGCGAGCTTGAAGTAAACACCAATCCCATTGTATTTAACCAGGCGTTGAACTACCGTCAGTTACACGTAATGACTCGTTTCGACCTTGCATGATTATCATCAGAGTACGACGGCAAATTGACTTGCGAGGATGAAACTGCAACGCATACATATATGGAAAGCAAAAATGGATATGCGGCTCTCACCTCCAGTAGTCTCACATTCATTCGACTTGATTGGAAATATCGGCTGCATAATTTCTATACTGCCATGAGCATTAACTTTTTGCAGCTTTCGCCACACAATTGAATAATCAGTCACACGTGTGATCGGCGATAGTTTTGCTGTTTTTCGACGAATAGCTAAATACAATTGGATTGGTGTTTACTTCAAGCTCGACAGCTTCATTTGAATAAAGTGTTTATTGCGCGGTTGGAAAACGCTTATTTAATTCAAGTTGTGGGCTCTAAATAAGCACAAAACTCATTTTATTTACATATTAGCACAAAAAAGGAGCACCTCCGTGAGTCGCTCGGTCTGACGTATTATCACCCTCCATTGTTAACATCAGAGCACGACGGCGAAGTGATCCAAGTTGATCAAATCGCAATGCGTGTATTTGTATGGAATATCGAATTTATGACGTCTAGCCACATTAGTTTCTCCTTCATTGAACTTGAGTGAAGTTGCGGCTGCACAATTTTCATGCTGTGCTCGCGAATCACGGGGGTTTATCTATGTTGCACCGCTTCGTAAATCAAATTGTATTTGTGCTTATCTCATCACCCGCATTATCAATGATTATTTATCCGAATACAACTTTGTCGAGTTATCGATAACTCTTGGTTCAATACGAATTGTCGTGTCAGGATTCAGTGTTTTGACCCGAAATGCCTTACTATACACATTTGCCTGCACTTTTGTCCATCTTGGTGTTAGCACAGCGATTTTATCAATTATGAAAGGATTCAATGGATTAGCAAAAGTTTATAAAATCTTAATTGATCCTATTGTAATATTAGTAAAAAAATGGCAAGTCACAACTCACTTAAATGTACCCTATTTTCCTCGGTATTCGACTGGAGTTAATTTTCTTATATTCTTTTGTAGTAAATTGAGTTTTTCAATCAGCGTAATGATATTGTGAGATGATAATAAATGAGGCAAATGTCACTTCTTGCCATGATGATATAATATGTTTAATAAGTTGCAGCATTTATCATAATTTTCTGTTATTGGGCATAAAATATTCCAGTAAATTGTGTTTGTGTGTGGGAAGGAGGAATTAGTATATTTATTTATTTTGTTAAGTATATATATAGTTCGTTTGAAAGCATACTACCATTAAAAGACGACAAACACAAACGCATGCAATCATTCGGGTAATTTATGATAAATTTAGCATAAATATAAAAAGTTTTAATAAGTGATCAGAAAATAGTTCAGCAACTTGAAAGTTTATGGTCGTGTAAATGTTATGCTATCTGTGCATGAGAGGCGAACTGGAAAATCATTTTATCGCTACGAGCGGATTAAATTGAAAGACTCGTTCTATTCACTGAATATTTGTTTCTAGAGCTACTTTATTGTATGCTTATTTGTGTTTTCTGTCTGGCTAAAAATTAAAGGGTGTTTTAACGCATTGTGTATGTGAAACTTAATTGAATGACTTTGATTGTATTACAATCCAACCTCTTTCTGCGCCAACTTCATTATATTGCTCAGATTTATTCTATTTGGCACTCGTGTGATATCTGTCAAATGTAAGTATGGCTCAGTGGTTAGAGCACCAGATTCCGAAGCAGACGTGCCCAGGTTCGAGTCCCGTCGGCGGCAAATTCTGGCCAGTACATGATGAGTTCCCAATAAGGACGAAACCGGTCTACTGGATGAATTGCCTTTTCTACACTATACAATTCTTAGTTTATACTGACATATGTAAGTAATAATGGGTCAGGTGTTTATATCAAGACCGCAACCTTGATTATAATAATTGTTATCACCACCCGCGTAACCAATGTTCGTTTAATTATATAATGTTCATTTCAATACCACTTCCCCATGTAATGTGGTGTCTGTTCAGTAATGACAGATTGGGCAAGGTTAGTTGGAACTCTGGGTCTAAATGGATGCCATATGAGCTCCACCTAAAGGAAAAATTGACTAACCAAGTTACGTTAGTTAGTATATAACTGAAAATTGTGTGTAGTGTAGTGTGCGGCAGGATAGCTCAGTGGTTAGAGCACCAGATTCCGAAGCAGACGTGCCCAGGTTCGTATCCTGTCCGCGGCAAATTCTGCCCAGTACTTGATGAGTTCCCAATAAGGACGAAACCGGTCTACTGGATGAATTGCCTTTTCTACACTATACAATTCTTAGTTTCTGCTGGCATATGTAAGTAATTACTGGGTCAGGTGTTTATATCAAGACCGCAACCTTGATTATAATAAATGTAAGGATAATCTGCGCTGGTTAACGCATTAGAGCTATCAAATTAGACCTGTAAGAACATTAAAGTTATTATTAATCCGAATTTAATCAAAATTACTTTTTTCGTGACTCAAACCTATTCAAGAATATGACGCACTGTGATTAAGCTTAATTGGAACAAAAGTTAAAGCTTTGCTTACTCATTTGAATTTCTATCCTGATTCTAACCCTATTTTTATTTATTTCTTACTTGTAGTACCATAAAATTATCTTTTTTATAGTTTATTGGTTTTCGGCTTTCGATGGATATATTTACGCATGTTTCAAGTCCTAGCTTCGTGAAGCTTGTTTTAAGCTGCAATCCTGTTTTAATTTTCAATTTGTTTAAAACCACTTAAGGATTTTGTAAAATGACACCATATTTCTAATTCGGCTTAGCATTGACATTTTTTGCCTGTCGTTGGAACCTATTACAAGATCAAACAATTTTTCTTGCCTTTGTGTAATGTTAAAATAAAACATAAACGTTGTTCTTGTAATTGTTTATCTAAAAATCTTTTTTTTTTTGCGTTAAAGCGGTTGTTATCACTTTAAGCCCTAAACGTTATCAGCTTTCATCTCTTTGCACAATTTTGGTGGTCTACTTGTGTGAAGGAAAACAACAAATGGCTTTCATTTTTGTTAAATTATCGATCGGAAATTGTAAAAAAATTCTACTTCCATTGATTAACATATCACATCAAATAATGGGAAACTCGATGCATTTCCTCTATCTTATTTATACAACATTTGGCAACTGAATCCATTCAATATATTGTGCATTTACAGGTTAAAAAACGCATACCTGCCTGTTTGACTGAAATACCCATATAAAACAAATACTCAAATTTTATATATATATTAAAGTACTATGTCAGGATTTAGATTTTTTGGTTTAACCTTAACATTGACAATTTTGAAAATGAAATTTATTTAATAGATCATGGCTTCGCCCGTTGTGGGACTCATAAGTAATAGGCAGAACTGCTTCAGTAGGAATCGAACTAATGACCATTCCGTTTAGAGTCATACAACTTATCTTCTACGTCACCGATATCGCCTTTTGAATTTAATTATAAGATTTTACCATTCATATTTGCATGGTTTTTATTCCCTGTGCACTTCTCCTTATCGCTTTCAACTAACATTTCGAAATAAATGGCCCCGATCTTTCAGCATGGGATAAATAATATATCAATTGTGGAGGTAATAGAGAATAAACCTGCTAAATAGTCAATCCGACTTGGTATGAGTCTCAAAGTTGCATGCCATACGCTGGTGCAACGACGTACGAAATGAGCGGTACGGCTTGGAAACAAATGATTTCGAGTTCGGCTACCGCACGTGTTATCTTGTAAGGATAAAACTAATTTTTTTAATTTTATTATTTATTACAAATTTAGGCTATATGAACAATATGAATTTGCAGTTGTACATTTCTGCAATGTATTGAATCAGTATGACATCATCCAATTCCTTGACGTCTATCTAATTTCAGCAGTAGAGGACAGCCAGTTCGACGTTTGTGTTGAAAGTAATACCTTTATGTATCCGACAGTGGAACACTTTAGTCCAACAAATGTGCTAAAAATCTGCGTTTCGCGAGGCGTGATGCGTGATTCGTGGGTTCCCAAACAAAACGGTTGCGAGTTTGGCCTCTGCCCACTGCAGTCATGTTTAATAACGTCGGAGAATACTACAGTAGCAATGTCATGGTCTATTAGAAATATGAGTCGCGTCCGCCTGTGCTACTTAAGGTCGTATTGCTATCTTTGCTTCTAGCTAAGATATGGAGTGGGCGACTATGTAAGGTCTGGGAAAAAATAATACATGTAAGGAATTCAAACATTGGTCTATGCAGATTTCCTTAAAAAATGAGAGCTTTGGTAAAACATTGTGTATTTTGCGTGATAATTGACCGCTTACTTGGCACTCTGTGTTCAACATACTTCATAAATAACATGTTCTCTCTCATCAGATTCAACACAGCCAACAATAAGAACACCCCTATCACTCAAAATAATACAACGACCGTCGTCATCACAGCCAACATCATCATCATCATCACTACAACCACCACCAAATCCACGACCACAATCAAAATCGCCATCACTATCAACGCCACAAGCACCACAACGGCCATTATCAGCTCCTCAATCACCGCCATCCACAAATCGTATACCAAATGCAGCCGCAGCCATCAAAACTACAACGAACACAGCCAGAATATTGTTAATCACCATCATCACCAACTGCATCACCATAATCACTACCACCATATCTACAATAATCACCACCGTAACCACTACCAACAACAACGAGAGCATTATCACAACAATCATCAACATACTCACCATTACTGGCAGCTCCACCATCACCACGTACATCACTCCCATATCCAACTGCAACCGCACACAACCATCAACACCATCCCCGCAATACAGCAACAGCACAAACTCCACCACTATAATCGGCATCACCAGAACAACCAACACGATCTCCAAAAGCACCAAAACCACGAACACCGTCACAATAGCCACCATATCCGCAATCACAACTGTAACCGATCCCAACAAAATCACCACTACCATGCTCATCACCAAAAGTACTACTGCTGCCGACATCATCAACATGGAAACCACCCATCCAAACACCACCACATCACAAAATATCCCATCGCATCATTCACTATTGCAGGTTTACACATTTGTCTAGGAGATTGTACCGTCCTAATATCCCATATTCCTCACCCAAATATATAGTGTTTATAGGGCGTAATACCGGCTCCTACTGATGAGTCGCCAGTAAGCACGAAACGAATGTGTATGAGTTTATACTTTCCGTTTATGCTGTTTTTGGTTTATCATTCTGGTCATAATTGAACTAATTTTTACTAGGTGCGCAACACATAAAACACAGTTGCCGTAACTTTGCATTAGCAAACAGAGTTCGTTCAAAGTTCAAGAAGTGAATATGAACAACTGAATTTGTCGTGTTTATAGTAGTTTTGCTGTTTCCTTTTGCCACTCAATTTGTTTATAGTTTACATATTCCATGATTTGTCTGTATTTTTTTATTTTTCAATTTAAAAAAAACTTGCTCAATATTTCTTGTTTGGATGGCGCAAATCAAATTTTAAAAGAAATAAAAATATCTTACATTGAATTAGTTAATCGTGTCAATATTTGTATAATTTCATTCTTCATTCTATCTAATTTGCCGATGAATATCATACACATAGTTCATTTATAACATTCAAACATGCAAAGCGCGGGCTTCGTTGCCATAGTTGAGCAAAATTTAAAATTACAACTACTTCTGACCACCTGTTACTTCAGCATATTTGGTTTATCCTTATGGTCATAACTGAAATAATTTGTTACCAGGTGCGGAACACCTAATACACAATTGCATATCTAACTGTTGTATATTATAAATGTATAACTGAATTCTGTCATAAATATTTACATATATTTGAAAAGATGCACATAACAAATTTTACAAATTTCTTAGTTCAACATAAAGTGAAGTCGCAACAATTATTTTAAATATACTAATCCTGTTATAGCAGACAAACAGCACCAGGCATATTCATTCGGAATTGTGATCAATAAGAAAGTTATTTCGATTGGTCACAACTCACTGAAGCCAAAAAACAATGTTATAGCATCTGACCAAACGTCGATTATCTGTTGGTGAAGCATGAACAAACATTCAACCAAACTGGAAGTAGAAGCATTTGCAAAAACGAACTTATTTTCTTCACAAAAGTTGCCCGAAATTCCACAAATAGATGAGCAATTAATACTTCAACATTCACACTCTGTGTTGTTACCAGGGGGAACATTCCAATTCATGAAATATTTTATATAACTGGCAACATAAGGCGGAACAAAACTCGTTCATGCAATAGCCTAAAGATCGGAAGTCTGTTGAAATGTTACTTTATCGATAGAAGACCAGGGTATATCAAGCATCGTTTAGTTACAAAGTGCGAATCAATCCTCTACACACCCCTACACACAATCCTCTATGCATTTAAATGCAAATAATATTGAAAAGCACAATAATTTTCAGCCAATTAATCAAACGAAATCTGAGGACATACACAATAAACATACAATTCATTGTTATTATAATCAAGGTTGCGGTCTTGATATAAACACCTGACCCATTAATTACTTACAATTCATTGTACCGTCCGATTGTCCCACACTCCTCAACCAAACGTATCGTGGGTATAGGGCGTAATACCAGCTCCTATTGAAGACTCGCCAGTAAGCACAAAACGAATGTGCACATGGGATTACACCTTTAGTTCATGTTGACTTTGGTTTACCTTTCTCGTCCTATTTGAACTAATCTATTATTTATTAAATATATGTTATTTATGAAATTCAAAGGCAATGTACATTATATATATATATATATATATATATATATATATATATATATATATATATAATTGAAACAGTGCTTACGATATTATAAACAACTAATTTCATAAATTTTGGTTTCACACTATGTAAAATATACCGAATATTATTCAAGATTGTCATTTTGATTCAATCACATTTACTTTAGGATTATAGACATACTACTTACAAAATGAAATATATAAATATAAATACATAACTGTGTAGAATAATAAATATATCCACTCCAGCTAAATTATATCGTTATTTAAATCTAGCTTGTCAAAATAGTTAAGGCATCGAAATATTTCGTTCGTGTATGATCTTAATTAATAATTTTATTTATCATTATTAATCACGCATTTCTAGACTCTACATTCTGTATTCCAATTTCTTTTCATTCTTTTTTCACATCGTTTCTTATTTCTTTCAACGCATATCTAAATAACTTGATATTATCGCTCTAAAATTGCTAATCCGTATGTTGAGACATTTTACGCATTTAGGCGGCATAAATATGTACTAGGCATTCTAGTCTGTTTGACGTTCGTAGTTAAGATACGGGATACTGAGTAATTGTCATAGTTTATAAATATTTATTGATATATTTATTTAATTCGATTATTTTGACAGATTTGCATTATAAAATGTTGTTGGTATAAACAAAGTATTGCATAAGTTAGCGAATTCAATTTATCGACTAGACTGATACCGTTGTTATAAAGCATTCGTTTGCAGTAGCCAGAATTCGAGTTTTGAAACTCATTCACTAAGCCATTGAAGGAGTGCGTTGCATGCAACTTTCACTCAGACACTAAACCAGGTTTTTTGGTCTACTTTTATTTCAGATGATTCCTTGTGTATTTCGCTATGGGCATAGAGTTTCAGCTTCTCATTTCTGATCTGTCATTATATGACATACGGGATTTGTTTATTGTGCAATGGTTAGTTTTTCACCTTTTTATCATGTTGTGATCCGAGAAGTTTGCATCCGCTGTCTATCTGATTTTTCCAGATTTCGACCTCCGGATATGGAGGTCTTTTTCAATGTCGAGATATCTGGAAAAATCAGGTAGACAGTGGATGCAAACTTCTCGGATCGCAACACGAGAAAAAAGGTAAATAATCTATTCCCTGTCGTGCAACATGTTTCTTTTAAGGGTAGGTCTTGTCTATAAATGTATTGTCAGTGTAAGCTAAACATTGCAAAAGATAGAAACATCAATACATCGACCAGATTGGTCTTGTTCTTGCTCGGCACTCATCAGTTTTAGCCAAAATTGTTGCGACCGCGATTTGAATTATGAAGCATATATGTTGAAGTATTGCAAATCATGCCCTACGCCAATTAAGCAGTGTTTTGCATAGTATTTTCAGTTAGATACCATTTTGTGTTCTTATTCCGCATTCACCAGAAGTAATAAAAATTGTTGCAGTCGGGTTATGAAGCGGGTAGCATTTAGTTCGGAGAAATGAAACTCATTGTCTCAGCCTGTGAAGCAACTTGGTATGTGCAATTTTCGGTTAGATACAAATTTATGATTTTTAGGGTTATTTTCTTCAAGTGGATCCTCATGGGTACCGCTATCGTCATTAACTTCCAGCTAGCCATCCACGATCTTTCATTAATGTATAGGCACAATGCCACCTATGGAAGTGTTAATAAATTGTACTATAACGGTATGATGTAATTATGTACTAAGTTTTTATAAACTAACAGAGCTACCTTAGTTATCCGTCAGCAGTTTGCAGGCGTTCTTTGGAGTTGACAAAGGAACTTCAAACCGCTTCCGTTCCATAAAGATGGATTTGTTTGTATCCATGTCCACAAGCTTGTTTTAAATAATAACGTAACCGACAATTCACCCAAGCAGTTTATAAGTCGTGTTATTGAATATTTTTTCTTCACATTTATTTTTATTTTGCGGAATGATTTGGTGGCGATTGCTTGGTCACACAGTTTTTAAGCTGATAAATGAAATGTGAAAAAAACTTGTGGGCGTAAGGTGAAATGTGCAATAAAACGTTTTGTACTTTTACGCTTCTTTGTGCAAAATCCAGTGACTTTGTTGAAGATACCATAAAAGTATTTTGCTGTTGGGCTGATGGTGTTAGTTTACTGTGATAATACTTAAACTCTACGCCCGGACAGTCGCAATATCCTGATATTTCAATTCACCTTAGGCTTAATGCACGAAGTTCTAATTTCGGGATTTTTTCTTGCCCAGCTAACAGGATTCTTTTTGTTATTATTGATGGTCAGTCAGCGTAAAAAACGAACAATTGAATTATAAGCTAAATGAATAGATTTTATACAGTAAAGTGTGTGTGTGTGTGTGTGTGTGTGTGTTCAGGTATGCTTGTAGGTTTGTCTATGCAATCGCGAGTGTTTGTAACCTATTTTGTAATAATGCGTCTTCCGTGTAACACGTAAGTAATATTTTTTTACGATTACAGACGAATTTGTCTACCTCATCTGCATTCCAATTTTCTTGTAGGGGAAGATTTAATGCGGACTGAATGTTATGATGTTTTGTCATTTCGAGTGTGGCTCAACGCCACAGATAGTTCGTGCGTTTTGACCAGCTTTCCCTTGACAGACCAATGGGGAGAGCTTTTGCCCTAGCACTGGTTTATCTTCTTGGCCTTCATGAACAAATATGTTGCTATATAGGGCTAGCGTGATAAGAGGGATTAAATGATATTTTGTTTTAATATGACATTATTAGTTCTAGCAGCATTTATTCTAAAGAATAGTAAGTCAAAATAATATGGAAATAAATCAGATTAATATATGCAGAATAAGCAGCTGGAAGTTTATACTGATTTTTAACTTTGAACGAAACTTTAGAATGATAAGTTTAATTCATTTAATACGGTCGTATTTTTCTGATCTCTCAGGTTTCGCGTCAAATCCAAAGTTATTAATAGATATTTCTAAACACAAATTAAAGTTATGTTAATCAAGTTATCGGATTTGAAATAATCAACAACATGTCGCACAATGGTAGAACTACCAGGAGGAACACGTATTACTTTTAATCAAGGTTGCTAACTTGATATAAACACCTGACCCATTATGTACATACATTTGTCAGTATAAACTGAGAATTGCATAGTGTAGAAAAGGCAATTCATCCAGTAGACCGGTTTCGTCCTTATTGGGAACTCATCACGTACTGTCCAGAACTTGCCATGAACAGCGCTCGAACCCGGTCATGTCTGCTTCGGAATCTATTGCTCTAACCAGTGAGCCTATTAAATGTCGACATTTATTATTCTGGCCAGTACATGATGAGTTTACAATAAGAAAAAAACCGGGCTACTGGATGAATTGCCTTTTCCACACCATACAATACCCAGTTTATATTGACAAATGTATGTACATAATGGGTCATGTGTTGATATCAAGTTCGCAACCTTGATTAAAAGTAATTGTTATCACCGCCCGCGCAACCAATTCTCGTTTAATTAGATACACGTATTGACGACAGTTTCGTCATTTTGTGACACTGGCTAAAAGTGGAATTGGTGTCTATTGTAATTTGAAAACTTGTTAATATTTCTTCAAATATGAAGTACTCTAGTTTTTTAATCGTATCGGTTATTTTAGTTTTGACGCATTTGAAACTGCCAAAGTCAATATCAAGGCAATTGGAGGTAAAATTCGCTATTTGACTAGGTAATCAACAATTTATTCATATAGGCATGTGATAAGAGCCAACCACATCGTAGCGTTATACGATGTACCGTCCTATTATTCCACATTCTTCTACCAAATATATAGTGGTTAAAGTGCGTAATACCGGCTCCTACTGATGAGTCGCCAGTAAGCACGAAACGAATGTGCACGAGATTATAATTTCCATTCATGCTGCCTTTGGTTTATCCTACCGGTCACAAATGAACTAATTTGCTACTAGTTTCGCAACACAATACTTACTTGCGTATATATTAGTTCTCCGCAACAAATGGTATTTAAGAGTTATGCGATCGTTTGATTTACAATGCACTAAGACCATTAAATATGACATTTGTCCTTACCCTACGCTTACCATTTGGAGATAAACATTATTTGCCACTATTTATGCGAAAATATTTTCCTTTTCAATAGTAGCAATTGATAAGATCTTGGGTAACACTGAGACAAGGTAGAATCCTAGGCGAGTATATTGGACAAGGACCTGACGATATGTCAGGTGGCATTTGGCGTCATCTGCCTCTAATAATCCAGTCTATTAATTCGGTTTTGAAACATATCCCCTATGAGTTGTTTACATGGCAAAGCATAGTAAAATTTAACAACAAATCCCTATTCGTTTATTTGGTCTTTATTTTGCTAACAACAAGGTTGTTGAACTTCTTGTTAATATTTTCTCTCGCGGTATTTCGATGCTTAATTCTAAGTATCTTAATATTGATGAGAGGCTCGGAAATGAGTGTAGAAATATCTCGAGCTAAAATATGGTCAAGGAGTTCAATAACCTTGTTTATGGCAAAACAAGGATCGGATAAGTGTGCAACTTCCTGTCGCGCAAAGCATTATTTCTTTTAAGTTCCGACTCTGTTAGAAAAAGTATTTAAGTGTATATCAATGTTCTGAGTTTCTTACACTCAACCTGTCGCCCCTTGAATGACTCTTGAAAATCTACTCATACATTTAGTTAAAAACTTCAATTGTCTGAATATATAATTTGTTTGTTTTTCAGGTAATATTTTGTTGTCGCCACAGCACCAATCTAACGGCTACACTATGTACACAGGCGGTTATATACCCACGAGTAATCAAATGTTCAGCTATACTGCATCGCCCCATGACGGTGGCAATTTTGCTTCAGTAATCAGTTGTGATTCAACAGTCAATAGGAGTCAGTCTGGTTTACCTAATGAAGCTGGTTCATCCCACAACGGATATATTCTTGCCGCCAATAACTCATCAGATGAAGCTGGGAATCTTTTGTTCAGTCCTATGGTTCCACGATTTATGCACAATCCACACTGTCCTGCCTACGCATCGAACGACGTATCAGACGTTTGCTCATGCAGTTACACTCTACAAGCCGAAGAACCTCGCAATAATGAGGGAAACGTTGTCAGTGGAAACAGTGAATGTGAAGATATTCGCAATGCCTTCCATACAAATGCCAGGATTAGTGGAGCGGAGGAAGGTAATGCTGTACAGTACACTGAACAATATCCATTGCGTCTCATGGTTGATGATTCCATAGACCATCTTTTAATTCGAGATGACGAGTTCTATGTTGGTAAGGAAGTGTCAATTAATCAGCGACTTCTGTATCCAGTAGTTGACTGTTCGACAGAAAATAGACAATCGCCTGTTCATAATTCCGGTTCCATATCAGAGAAGGTAAGCTGGTGAGCATGGTTCGGTACGCTGATCGAGTGTAATGTATTCTTTTTGGAATAATGAAAAAAGTTTAACACGTTGTTCATCTTTGGTTCGGGTATTTTGAATATCAGTAACGTGAATGTCTAAATACTTGGTTATTCAACGCACAAACTTTATGCACAGCCTGTTTTACATTACAGTTAAAAGAGGCAAAGTTGCCTCATCAATGCTCACCTTGACAGATATAGTTGTTTCTTTATTTATTACATTTAGAATAACCTGCTTGAAGACATTCACACTGTCAATATTCCTATTAAGGTCATTTACAGACGTGAATGTCTTCAGTCTAAGGTACTATCTTCGTTTAATTTAGCAAAGTGATTAAAACTATGGGAAACATATTAAAATATTGTAAATTTGAATTTCATCGCACCGATCATGCCATGGTTCATACTTATTGCCAAACTTTTTTGTATCAGCCATTCCGGCCACTGGTATACGGTTTACCTATTTAATCGAAAATTTGTTCGTTCCTTATCTTATTTAATTTTAATAACTCTTAATGATTTACTGTGATAATTTTGCGCCCGAGTATTCACAGTAACTTGCCCTCTCCCCTTACCCAGATGTCACTCGTAATTGCTTCATTTAGGAAAGTAAGTTTAAAATAGGTCTTGCGCGCGATAACATGAAATAACATTTATCACTTTAGTTGCACTTGGATAAGTGATACACATGCCGCTAATTATATGTAACTGATTATTTCTCAATCTTAAACAAACGCCCACACAAATTCACACACAGATGTGTAATTTCACTGGGATGAGTGTACACAATAGACACACACAACACACACACACATATATATATATATATATATATATATATATATATATATATATATATATATATATATATATATATATAACATGCACTTACCTGGTGAAAAGACAGTTATGCTTAAGAGATCTAGTAATAAGTATAAATGGAACAGTTTAAATTAAATTTACCACTTGACATAATGATTGTCAAACTATTTGTGGGATGTGAAATAGGTTTCCGAAAGCGGAAGTCGAAATATTCGGAGTCAAATGGATGCAAACACCGTGTTGATCCCAACAGAGATAAGGTAATTAATCTATTCAATGCCGTGCAACATGTTTCTATCAAAGCTTATGTTTTCTTCTCTGTTTGTATACTAATATTAATATTAAAAATTTTACTCATTCATTAAGTCAGCATTGATAGCACGATTGGTGGTAACAACTGTTTAAACTAAGTTCACGGATATGAAATGAACACTATTACCATTGCTCCATTGGTCGCGTAACATACGAACACGACCGTAAGTTCTTTAGATAAAGTTTTCGCGCTTGATGTAAACAACAATCCCGTGCATTTGATTAGTCGTCGAACAACATAGCAAAACTACCACCAGTCGCACGCACTGACGCGATTCGACCTTCCATGACACATCATCAGAGTACGACGGCAAACTGGCTAGCGAGGATCAAACCGCATTGCATATGTATGGAAAGCAAAATTAGATATGCGGCTCTCACCTCTAGCAGTCTCGCATACATTGAACTTGACTGGAAATGTCGGCTGCACAATTTCTATGCAGTCACGAACATTATCTTTTTGCAGCTTTCGTCACATACACACACACACACACACACACATATATATATATATATATATATATATATATATATATATATATATATATATATGACGTTCTGGAAGGCCTTTATGTAATGCACACTAGTAGAAATGTCACATACATTTAAACTGCCTGGGATTTGGTAGCTATATAAAAATTGTCTTGCTGACATTCCAGTCAAGAAAAATGAGTGTGACCGCATGCCAGTTATACAATCAACCACATAGAAGTACCTTTGTGATTTCTGGAATTCAATTTTGTGGCTTGCTCTAAGAATGCCCAAGGAATGTCGTCTAAACACGTCAGCAAATTATGCAAAGCAATAGGCTTAAAAGTTGTGCGTAGTTTGTTCGAATGCCACTAGTGATCCATACTTATAATGGCAAAACAATTGTCCTTTTAGTGGATTATCCACCAATAGCTCTGTTTAGTATGTGTGTGTGCTGAATAGTCGATGTATTCAACTTTGCCTTGCAAAATCAAAATGTCTGACAACATTCACTATTCACGAACATGCAAAATTCTCAGTTCATAACGTTTATATAAGTAAACGATCATTGATTGCGTAGGCGGTGATAAAAATTATTTCTACCAGGATTGCAAGCTTCATATAAACATCAATCTCATTAAGCATGCATTTGTCAGTATAAACTAAGCATAATATATTGCAGAAAAGGCAATTCATTCAGTAGACCGATTTCATCCTTATTGGGTCCTATTCGCTTACGGTCCAGAATTCGACGCGGACTGGGATCTAACCGAAGCATGTCTGCTGCCATGTCTTTGACTATAACCACTGAGTTACTCGTAATACAGTAACTAGAAAACGCCAGTCAGGTAGTTTTTACCTATACGGTATAGCCATGCTATTATCAAGTTGTTTTATTTAGGACAAGTAGGACATTTATACAGAATTTATTCCCATGTATGCATGCACGCCTTTCGTGTTTACTGGCTACTTGTCAGTGGAAGCCAATAATGAGGTCTAAACCAAATATACGTTTTTTCAGATAGCAATGGGCAACTAACCGGTGAAATCTCTTACACCGATACGTATAATATCAATGGTAATGTCACCTTCTAATGAAGTCAGCCATTACATGTCTTTAAAGCAGACTAACTACATGATATATCTACCTACGATGTAAAGGGTACTGACAAAACTGAGTAACTTATGTTGATCGCAGCCGGAAAATGGGACCTTGTCTGAAGCAGCATGTGTTTAAATTTGTATTTCTTCGCATCGTCGTTTTGGAGCCCTTCACAGTGTTATGCATTTTTAAATATTTAGTAATTGCAATGTGCCGTCGCATTGTTAATTATTTTATTTGAAATTAATACTGCTATGGTTTTCTAAGCAGGCGTAATTAAGATCGCATTGCCTAATTGTATCACGTTACTAGAAATAATATTATTGGTTTAAAGTTTATTGCCATTTTCTATTGATAAGTCGCCAGGAGGCACGAAACGCATGTCTAAAGTATGTTTAACCTATTTTCCATGATGACTTTGACATATTCTCCCGATTCTATCTAAACTAAGTTGTTGCTATGTTTGAGATACTTCATACAAAACGTTAATATGTAAGATCTTTGCAAACAATAAATATGTACAGAGGTATTTTCTGGTCAAAGGGCATTAATGAAATGATTTGGTTAATTTTTATGGCATTTTTTAATAGTGGCGATTAATTTGCTGGGTCAAAGAATTTTTTTGTATCTATTAGTTCTATGGAATTACGTGGAATGTACAACTCTTTTATAGGATTGATGTACATACGGTGCAGATAAAATTAACATATCATCCGAATACGTTATCGGAAACATTATATTGTATCGTAATATGCCACCTTACTAAGTTATATTTGGTTTTAATTACATTTTTGGGCTTTAAACATCTCGCTACAACATCTCGCCAACAAACAAGAACATTTAAAACTTCGCAATGTTCTGAGGTTTCAATTGCGAATTCCCTAAGTCATCTTCAGAGTTCTAGAAGAAAAATGTCGCGCGACAGAGAATAGATTTATTATCTGGTCGTTAATTCCCACAACAATGTGTTTGTTCTATAGTGACAGACTGGGGATGGTTATTTGTAACTGCAAGTCTAAACGGATGCCGTATAACCTCCATCTAAAGGAAAGGCTAACCAAGAAACGTTAGTTAGTATATAAATGATAACTGTGTTTAGTGTGTGGCAGGGTGACTCAGTGGTTAGAACACCAGATTCCGAAGCAGATGGACCCAGGTTCGAGCCCTGTCTGCGGTCACTTCTGGACTGTACGTGATGGTTTCCCAATAAGGACGAAACCGGTCTACTGGATGAATTGCTTTTTCCACACTATACAATCCTTAGTTTATACTGATAAATTTATGTACCAAATGGGGCGCAAACATTGTCCGTTTAATTATTTTGAAGTTGTTTTCAATTTTAACTTTTTTTAAATATAACAATATTATACGAATATACGTTTTTAATCTTTATCGAGAATCAATCCTCCTCGATATTGCTACAGAATAATTGAAATTAGCACTTTGTATTTCTTGTCGGTTTCTACCGTTAGACCGTAACTTTTTTGCATTTCTTTATTTATTTTAGTTTGCTTATTTATTTCATATTCCTAAACAGAATTGCAAAACGCGAAAAAATCTCCGAAGTTGATGTTTTATTTTATTGTCAGATCGCAAGATCAGCTCAACAAATGTAAGTAGAATTTTTATGTTTAAAAATATTATTTATGATTTTGTATTTTATATTTTTGTATTATGCTACATAATTAAATTTTACTGTCTTTGCTAACCTCATTTTTATCAGAAATTGAACCATTACTTTCATATTTGTATTTCTTCATCGAGTAGTGCACAAGTATTAAAAAACTCTGACATCGTTATGAACCTTGGGTGGAATAAAATAGATTTTACAGTTCGCCTAAAATGAGTATTTGTTTCAATAATATTGTCAACAATGTTTATAACGTTGAGGACGCCTTTACGTCTAAGATATATTTGAGCTTCCAAATGCTTTAGTTGTATTTTCAATCAGATGAGTCTTTTTAAATCTAAACAGACTGTTTTGTGTCATTAATTCCTGATCCCTAGGTTTGATTAAAATTTCAAAAGCTTTTTCCCATCTACCTTAATTGCCATTGGTTAACGAATCTATACTTGATATTTAAAATTTTCCAATATATATTTATCTGAAATATATTTTTTGGAATACACATTAGTTTTCGTATGCTCTGCTAAAGACATACTGAGTCGAAAATTTATATAGAAGTATCTTGGCTTAACTTATTGGCTAGCTATCCCGTACAATATGTTTTCGGCTGTCACCACGACAGATTTATCCCCGAAAATTGAGCTTCTTTATAAAAGTATTGATTGCGCGTGGGGTGGTAATATTTATGTGAATCCATGTTACGGATATGAGATAAGCACAAATCCCTTTCTATTTAACAAGCTACAGAACATAGCAAAACTTCCATCGGAGGTATGTTCTGACACGTGTCTATCTCTCATGGTTACGGGCCAAGTGTAACAGAAAACTGCTTAACAAAGATCAAACGGCAATGTGTGTGTTCATATAGGAATGGGAAAGTTAAAACTCTGCTCACACCACACTAATTGCGCATAGCGTATTTGCAGAAAAATAACTGATTTCCCATACGTAACAATTGTCTTACGTTGTGCTCTTCGTCAGTCAGTTTGCCTTTGTGCAACGACGCATCAGTAAATTCGACTGACTGTTGTTCTGCTGTGTTGTGGAATTGGCTTAAGAAATTGAAACTGATGTTTATTCTAGTTGGGAAACTTTTTTATTAATATCTCCAGTGTATTTCAGCTCCACTCAGAGTATTCCACAATATCCTAGCAAATAGTAATTGTGTTTCATCTGAGCGGTATATCTAGTTTTGCTTTGCATATACATGCAATGCGGTTTGATCCTCGCTAGTGTAGTTTGTCGTCGTACTCTGATGATGATGATGATCATGGAAGATCGAAACGCGTCAGTGCGTTGCGACTGGTGACATTTTTGTTATGTTGTTCGACGACTGGTGACATTTTTGTTATGTTGTTCGACGACTGGTCAAATACAATGGGATTGGTGTTTACTACAAGCTCGCAAACTTGTTTTAAAGTAATTGGTCAATTGTTCGGCTTTATTAAAAACCCATCGACCCACTAGTACTTGAGTGGTCCACAATAAAACATATTGTCATTTATTTTGACGCAGTGGTTTGCGCATGACGATATTAATTTAAGGCTAGCAAAAAAATATATTAAAAACAAAGGCTATTGTATATATGATGGGGGGGGGTCGGAACAGCTCATTAGTAGTTCCAATATTTCAATATTTGGATAACACTGTTAGCTCCACTTGAGATAATTCGCTGCTTTCATGAAATAAGAAAAACCAGGCCGTGTATAATGCGCATTAGTTATACTAAAGTATTGTCAAATAGACATTAAACTTTCCAGGCTCTGCAAAATAAGCATGCAAAATACGTTGATCCTGTTTAACCCCAAGAATTACACTACGCTAAACATAAACATTCCCGAACGCAGTCAAATTTGTCAGTTAGTAATTACATGATGTATTTAAACAAATGAAAAAGACTGTTCTAGAAAATTATTTTTTTAAATTATAACCTATTCTCATCTTACTATTATGATCACTAATCAAATTAACCGAAACACTGCAAATATATCTCTAGAAATATAGAAATAAAAGTCTCGCTAAAAAGGACCGTGCTTCACACATATACAGACAGTATAAAGAAAATATTGCATGTGGTATAAAATACAAGAAATTAAGTTGATAGATTTCGTTTTTACTGTGCATTCATCAAGTGCATGCAAAAATTCTCGTGACCGGGCCTCTAACCGTGAAACATTTGCTTCGGAATCTAGCAACTCATCCACCGTACAACCCAAGCTGCGCGTTCAATGCTATTTGCCGCGAGAGAAGCTCGTACCGAAATACAGTCAGCCTCGGAGTCTTGCACTTATTTACTGCATCGCCCTTGCGGCACATTACACGCAGCTTTAATATATACACCAGTTTTTCTTTCGTGTTAGCTATTTCTTCAGGTAGAGCCTATTTGGCATATCTTCAGAGATGAATTTCTGAGTAGCTATTCTCGATCTATCATTATAGAACAGACATAATATCACTTTGGAGAGTTATTTTGACATGAAATTTAATCACAGGATATTTATTATATATGTGTGATATCAGTATAAACTAAAATTTGCATAAGATAGCAATGGCAATTCATCTTGTAATCCAATTTCGTCCTTTTTGAAACTCGTCTATTACTTACTCTAATTTGCCGCGACCGAATTTACTTCACACTGAAACCGAACCATAAACAAATGAACGAAGTGAAACACGCCGGCACAAGCCATGCCTTCCTGGCAAAGACTAACAACGGCAACTTGGAGTCTATTTATTGAATGAAATGCAGGTGGTACTCTATGGTTAATCGGAATGTAGCGTTATCAGTCACCTTTCGCCCAAGAAATATCGTCTAACAATTAAACGATGACTGGTTGCGCGAGCAATGATAACATCAAGGCCGCGATACTGATATAAACACCAATCATACTATATATTTATATATATGTGTGTATAAATTTATCATTTTAAACTAAGCATTGTGTAATACAGGAAAGGTAATTTATCCAGTGGACCGGTTTCGTCCTTATTAGGAACTCATCATGTAGTGTCCAGAATTGCCGCGTACAGGGTGGCTCAGTGGTTAGAGTCACAGACTCTGAAGCAAACGTACCTGTGTTCGAACACTTCTGCGGTAACTTCTGGACACATTTTGATAATTTCCCACTAAGAACGAAACAGGTCTACTGGTTGGATTGCCTTTTCCACAGTATGCAATGCTTAGTTCGTATTCATTTAGGACTATTTTTAAACTGGATCAGCTGAATAGCAAATTTTAGCTGACTCTTTCTCTTATCTTAGTTATCTTGATAAATATATTAATAATAACTAGGTTCTCTCTCTCCCCTCTCCCTCCCTCTCTCTCTCTCATTAATCTCACTAATATTTTTTGTGTGTAAATTATTATTTTTGTCTTTATATATATATATAACGACAAAAATAATAATTTTTCCCTTTCTTCCGAAGGCTTCAACATCGTTCATACTAACCATTGGAAATGTGGTTTTAAACAACCTTTATTTACTGGCTACGTTTCGGTACATTTTATCCAGCACCATCATCAGGCCACTATACACAGCACAATACTCACAATAGCACGATGTTGATGATGAAGTTATGAGAAACGCCATTTGACTGGCTCGCATATGCATTTTGTGTATTAACATTTAAATTTACATTTGAGTAAATCTATTTGAAAGCATCAATTGACACCATAGTATTGATTGAATAAGGCTATTCTATAAATGCTGTTAGTCTAACTCAAATTGTATTTTATTCCTGTGCTCATTTGTAGTTGTCAAATCACCGTTCATCTGGTCATTTAGTGACATCCATTTCGCTTGGTGGTATGCGGAATCGTTGTGGAGCTTGCTGGTAACCAGTAAATACCAAAACGGAACACCAGATGCAATGTACCATTGAAATTCCAAATTTTAGTCGGAATAAAATTGATGTGCTTGCACATTTCTAATATCAAACGAATTTAAAAAAATATAAATGGTGCGAATTATTAGATGTCAAAGATATATATATATATAATATATATATATATATATATATATATATATAGGTATTTTATTACCCCTTGGTGGTATAATTTTCGTTTTTTGTTTTATAATTCTCTTTCAGTGTTGCTAATGTACTCGCCGATGAACACATTTTATTGTAGTTTACCAAAACTCAATGTTATGCATCAGATAGTAGTCTTTCATGAAATGTGTTATATATGTTATTAGTTCTACACGTCGACTGGAAAACGCTTTGTACGGTTTTCTTATTGCCGTGCGCATGTTGTTTCGTCTTATCAAACTATTGTTTTCAAATGTTTTATTCTGTTGTAAATATAAACACCTTAGCAATTGTTATGTAAAATAACCATACACACAAATAGACACACATGCATTTGTAAGCGCATCTGTTGTGTCATTGATCCCTTTTGCAGGAATTGTACTTGGACACGGTGCCTTGGTATTTGGCAGTTGGCACCTCATTTGTGCTTTTGATCTGCTACATGTTTTTTTTAAATAAAAAGTACATTATTTGAAAAGCTAAAGTCATGCAGCTTAACGGAGACAACGCGCCGCAAACGGCCAGTATTTGCCTGATCTTTGGTACACTCTGAGCTCATGTTGTTTTGTTCGTTGACCGTTGCTAATCAAAACAAAGATCACGTAATCAAATGAAATAACTCCAATGAATAAAACAACTGTAGGTCGTCTGATTGTGTTACTTTGATTTTAATTTGGCTCTGAATGACCAAGCTTTGTCCGGCAGAGCAACGTCTTTGGGTGTTGAATTTGTTTTTTTTTACAATTTTCTTTAAGTCTCTTCTTCTTGTTCATAGGTTTCGATCATTCTTTCGCATGGCCATCTTCAGAGCACGTTCGATATTCACACAAATCGTAGCGCAGAAAGCACAAAAATGCAAATAACTCTCTCCTTCGACACCTCATCATCTGATAAACGTTAATATAACTTACAATTAACCAAATCTAATGTTTTTATAATTTGACAAACCTACCTATACATCCACATAACTATATTCAGATATATATTACTATATTCTTCTACGTTTAGGTATACGCATGCCAAGTTACACTAGTTTACAAGGCGTATCGAGTAAAAATGGTTTCAGCGTTAATTTACCTATCATATTTAATCGATTAATTTGGTTATTTAATTCGTGTTAATGAAACTTTGAAGGCTTGCACAAACTTGGTAAATTTAAGTTTATGTAGAGAGATGTTAGATGTATAGATTGGTTAAACCTTAACATGAATTGCATAACCAAATAAATCGTCTAAATAAAATGGGTGAATTGTTTTTATAACAGTGTTTACTTGACGCCCTTTGTAAAATAGTGGAAGTGGAGATGCATGGATCTAGACTTAGATGGATATAGTGATATATATATATATATATATATATATATATATATATATATATATATATATATATATATCTGAATATGATTATGTGGAAGTATATGTAGGAGTGTGTAATTGTCAAAAAACACAAGAAATGAGTTATCGTAAGTTGTATTAATATTTACAAGATGATGAGGTGCTGAAGAAGAGAGTTGCTTTTATGTTGTTTTATTTTGCTTTCTGTGTTATCGTGTGTGTGTGTGTGTGTGTGTGTGTGTGTGTTCTAAGTGAACGAGCTCTGAAGACGACCATGGAAAAGAATGGACGAAACGCTGGCACAATGTGAAGAAGCTTAAAAAATATTTTAAGAAAAACAAATTTAAAATAATTTGATGTCAGCCTGTGCTTGTCGCAACGCTGATCAGATAATTTTGAAATATCCAGTTTCGCAATTTTTCATGCTCTAAACAGCCAGTATTGTTTTGTTTCCTTATTGTAAATCATAATAAAGACTATTTAGATCATTTGTCTTAATTTGCAAAAATGATGGGACAGTGTGTGGTGTTATTCTCAAAATAGTAGATGCAAATATAATAATTGCAGGAACATATGTTATACAATTAATCAATCAATAATTGCGTGGCTGGTGATAAAAGTTCTTCAAATTTAATGTACGAACGTGAAACAACCAACAGTTTTATTTCATTCAAAATGTCATACTTAATACTGTACGCTTTTGAACTGTTTGAAAAAAATGTAACTGGTGTTTATCTTAAGGTTTCAAACTTGGTCTAAAAAAGTATTTTTGCCACTTGCACATTGGCACAATGATTTATTGATGCAATTAGAAGCTTTTTCATTGTTTTAAGCTGGAAGATGTTTAAGTTTGCAAATTTGCTTCAATTTTGAATTTATTTTTGGCCTTTTGCATATAATGGGACAGAAAAACTTTAAAGTATTTGAAGTTTATTGCCGATCATCTCCTCCAGAGTTCGTTTTTTAAGTATCGCGCGTATACGCTAAGGCAACAAACAACTTAAATGATCCAGTTACTTGTTACACTGATGTTGTTGCCTTGCGAAAATGCTTTAGCAATACCATATAATGTAAAAATTTACTCTTTTGTGAAGCTTTTCTGTTATTGTTTATAGCTTAATTTCTCTGTAAGGATATAAAATTTGCTTAATAAATTTCTGTTCTTTCGTCACATGTATTTGATTATACTGCTGACTCATGCAACACTCAATTTTGGCAGTGTGCAGTCAGCAGTGATATTAAACCTTCAAATATAGAAGCAGGGATTTCGTCAAAATTCTCCTATTCGATTCAAGCGAAAGACAATCTGTGTGCTATGTATTCTCTAAATAAGGCTTTCGAGCATTCTATAAATTTCAATCACATTCTGTCTAACCAGTCTCATAAAAACGTAAAACTGCCGACAGATAGTTTGAAATCACCGTTCAGTAAAAGTCGCCTACCTGCTTGGATACCAAAAATCGTTATCTTACGTTTCAAAATTTAAGAAGCTTAAGCTTAGTTTATCAAAAGCGGCAAATGATTGTCAACAAACGATCAGTATTTTTTCCAATAAAAGTGTGACATGTTGATGTACAACCACCCCTCCTCCTTCAGTTGTCCATCAGTAGTTGGCTTTACGTAATCTTTCTATCAGATTTGCGTGATTACATCTGGTTCGTTTGGTTTCGTCGTCAAGTTACTGTCCACAATAAAAAGAAGGTATTGAGGCTTAATCTCCACACCCAAGGAGGCTTACAGAATTCATCACTTGGATATCAATAGAATTATCACGTAAAAAATTATTTTCACATGCTGGAGCATTTTAACCTTTTCGGGTTTTCATCAATTCAATAAACGTTAACTATATTTTAAAATGCCAAAAACAAATGTGGCATATGCCACACAATGAACTGGATTCGAGCAAATAACGTAACACAAAAGAATATCTAGCTTTATAATACCACTTCTTCCAAAAGTGCTTTAGTCAGCGAGGCAGAATTAATGAGGCATCTACACTGGACCCTGAAATCCGCTAAATTCTCGCAGACATACTCTATCTCAAGTATTTCTCAGTCAGTACGAGTCCGGTGCGGCGTGATTGGACGAATATCGTTCGCTGTCTTTCAGATTAATGATCTACCTCTTTGGCGATTCCAGCTTTTCATTGAAGTTGCCTCCGTAGTAGAACAGGCAGGATGTGTAGGCTGCCTCAGACAGTGTCTCAGCCAACGTAATCTGCGTTCTTAAAAAGATGCCAACAAACGTATGGTGGAATTCAAGATGCCCTTACTGACCCTCTTTTGCCGTTTAACTATTCATGGTTTTCGTTTTAATTCTGTAGCTGACATTTTGTGTAAAGCTACCGTGAATTGTTTGCATTGTGTCAGTATGCTGAAGTAACCATTGAAATACTCAGGATTTGGCGGAATTAGACATTCGACGTTTTTGCTCGTTGCAGTTCTCTAATGATGATAGGCCAGCGAGATTCGATCAACTATATGTGTGAAACAACGCTGTTTTACATAACAACGCGATTTATCGCCATACAGGATGGGCGTTCATAGATTTACGGCTGCTTGTTCCCACATTTTGGTATTGGCACCTAGAATGCATGATTTCCTAGTTTCGGCAAAGATTACATGCTTTTTAAATGTGGATAGGCTCTTAGCCAATCTTGAAAATTGCCTTAGGCATAGAACACAATTCTAGACAACGACTAGATTTCTAACGCTGACTCCGTTACTTCTCCAATTCGGTAAAAACTTCGAAAAGGTCATAAATATACATTGTTTTGGCAAACAAGACTGTCTCTCGCGCCAAATCAAAATGGACACGTTTGAGGGCGTCTCAGCGTTTTTACTGCTGAATTGTCTTGCTTCTGTTCATTAGACTTTTTTGTATGTGAGGCATAACAAAAACGTCTGGCGTAATTCTGCTCATACCACAAAAGTTATTCCAATTAAGCTGTCTGAAATTCCGGCAGTTGAAATTGTATGAGATATTTCGTTCTCTAGTTACATATTGTTGTGATAATGTGCATCCGAAATAGGTCAGTACGTGCGATTGAAAAAATAAAATAATAATTGTTTTTTTCAAGTTCGCAAGCTTCATTTGAAGCAATGAAAATAAAGCCACATAAATATTCAATTACAACTATGGTACAAGAATTTACTCAAATCTAACCTTATAATTCATCACATTTAGGTTAGTACCTCATAAGTATAATATGCGTGAGACATTGTTACATTCCCACCTCATTTAAACTTAACCTTTTTCTATTCTTTATGCCTTTGCTTAATATATTCAAATTAACATTGGTTACAGTTCACATGATTTTACCAAAAGCTTGATTGATTTTCTCGAGTTAATCCCATCTAAACTGAACATCCACAGGCCCTGATTTTCTTGATGTACAATCAACTTATTTGAAAATTCTTCTTCAAAACAAATATTGGAAGCTAAGATTTTCTTCCGCTTTATTTTTACTGCTCCTTACTAGCTGGGCTGATTTGATTTTATTTTTTCTAAATTTCTATGAGTCACCAGCTGTCGCAAAACTCTTGTGTATTTTAAAACTATACCTTATGTTAATTCTGACTTTGGCATATTCGTCTTGTCCTATTTAAACTAACGTGCTTTGTGGTGCACCACTGTTAAAATATGAAAGCATATCTGTTGGTTTTGCACTAGAGTACATAACCACGCATGATAGCTTATAGTATAATAGTGTTCACAATTTCGCCATGGAATGTAGGTTATCCTTGAGTGATTTCTGTTTGTTTAGTTGCTTGATAACTGTCTATCGATCTGTATTAGTGATTTGTACATAAAATGGCTTAAACATAATTCGATCCAAGCTTAAAGACTAAATAGACTCCAGTCAAAAATTGTATTTCACTAGTCGCAAATTGTAGAAAATTTGTCGTCTGTTAACGTTTTTATGCAACTGATTAAATAGGAGTTGGTACTCGTCTCAAGTTAGAGTCCGTAAAATTTATTTTTATTTAACTTTTATCAACACTCGCGAAGTTAATCAATGATAAAACGCAAAAATGTACTCAAAATATCAGTTTGCATAAATTTGTCAAATTGTTGTACATAAATGTCCAAAATATCACTAAAATGCGGCCTAAAATATATCATTTTTTATTTAAGTAGTGCATGTTCATTTAAAAGTAGTAGACACCAATTATGTTTCTTTAAATAAAGCTTGCGAGCTTGAAGTAAACACCAATCCCATTGTATTTAACCAGTCGTCGAACAACATAAGAAAACTACCGCCAGCCGACGACTGGTTAAATACAATTGAATTGGTGTTTACTTCAAGCTCGCAAACTTAATTTAAAGAAATGTTACCACTATCCGCGCAATCAATTATTATTTAACCAATTATGTTGTCATATTAATTCCTCGCAGAAAAATATTTCAACGGTCCACGATTTCCTTCTGTGGGTGGTTGATTGACATTCTCAATTCCGCAATGATCAGATTGATCCTCATTTTCATAAACCTTGGCCAGTGATTGGTTTACTGTGTATTGCTAGATTTCTGAAGATGGTACTAAAAATGAAGTACCGAACTTCATTTCTATTGGTTAATACGAATGGTGTTGAAGCCTTCGGAGGGAGGGGACGACTCAGCATCCAGTCACCACGAAGCCGAACTCAGCGCGTACTTGGAAATGAAGATCAGGGGGTGATTGCGGAAATGCGATTACTAATCTATCACCCACGGAAAAAAATCGTGGAAATGTTAACTATGATGCTCGCACTGCGCAACCAAAAGCAACAACTTTCAAGAAAATTAGTTTATACCATTCATATTAACCTAATCATAGAATTTCTTTTTTCAGCAAAATGTAGGTTCTCCTAATAGTAAAGTGCTTCCTTTTCTGGTGTAAGACCCATGCACATCCTCAGTAAATTTACCGTTTTCGAGTACCGGTTACTACCCAAAAAGCACTATTATTATTGGTCTCCAATTTTCGAATTTATGTTGACGAGGATCTCTGCCGAAAATCGACGTTGTGCTGCACAACGACCACAATGAATAGGACTGCGCTATGCGAAAGCCACTTTCATTCTAATTTTGCTACTAACCTTATTCATGTATGAAAACTAAATTTTATGCCTTGAATAATTGTTGGTTTCTTTAAATCAAGTTTGCGAGCTTGAAGTAAACACCAATCCCATTGTATTTAACCAGTAGTTTTGTTATGTTGTTCGACGACTGGTTAAAAACAATGGGATGTGTTTACTCAAGCTCGCATGCTTGTTTAAAGAATTGTTGTCCTACCCGCGCAATCAATTATTGTTTTATTGTAATTGTTGGTTTGTTCAAAAATATCAAAGATTCAAAATACATTGCAATGCTGATTAAAAAGGCCTTAAATTTCGTCGATGCTAAACATGACTGCATTGTCTGGTTTGCTACATAGTAATGTAAGAACACCCACAATAGTTTGATGTTAGATATCATGTTCACATTATACCATGTTAAAATTAGTTCACAATCTAGACAAATTGCGTTAAACAAACCCACTTGTAACAAAGTTAACAGACCCGAGGGCATATGCATCGCACGTTTATCCACCTACATTTTACAAGTAGAATGGAATAAACGTATATTTGTAAACTGTGCATTCATGTATGTGCGCTATGTTTTTCCTGATTTCATGAATGTAGTATGACATCTGTCTATAATGTTATTTGTCATTGCCATAAATTTAGGTAAACTGGTTATCTAACTTAATGTTACCGGGGATTTTCTTAATTGATTATATGAAGCACCTGATCTGTCATTCTTTCATGCTGTATAATATTGCTCAGCTTTTCAAGTCTAGTTTTTGCTTCAAATTAACAATTCTCAATTTATGTCTATCCATCCAAATCCTAATTAGATGGAGCAGTGGCTTTGATCGATTCAACGTTTTCTTCATTGGTTTAAAACTATTTTCTGTTTGGCTGCATTGGAAATTTTACCACGAAGTTTTTATTCAAAGACAACTATCAATTAGAGATCATAAGCTATGCACCGTATTTCTACATGATTGATTAATGAGTGAAATTCATGACAAGCCTTGAGGCAGACGATTTTTGTCATTTTGTTTTATATATTATAGGATATCATCCTGTATAAGATTGAAAAAATTATTTTCCTAAATCTTTTGCAAGAAATAGTGACTGAAACGTATGTCTTCACTGTCGGTTGCCCAGTGAGATAACTTTCATTATGGAATGAATAATGATATACTCCTGAATAGATTATGAAATATTTTTATCTGTCAGTCGTCACGACCTTGCACATTTGTGCCTGAGTTTGTGTAAGATGGTATTATTATTCCTTCTTTGCATAGCCAACAGAAAGTTATAAACTGATAATCAAATAAATTAACTATTTAAGATAAGCCACTATATTCTACAGACTAAATAAAAAGTTGTTCGCACTTAAACTGTGATTGTTATTTTAAATAGTTTTTCCAAAATGAAGCTTACATCCTAACTTTGACATTTGTGAGTATTAAATAGCAGTTAAGGCATTTCGTTTAGCAATGACAATTCCTATTTGCAGTTCCTTTACAGTGATATTTATCTATATATATATATATATATATATATATATATATATATATATATATATATATATATATATATATATATCACCCTAAAGGGCATACTGAAAATAAGGTATTAGTAATATTAGAGAACGACGGCACACTTTGAGGGCTATATATTATATTATATTATATATATATATATATATGTATATATATATATATATATGTATGTGCATATGTACGTACGTACAACGAGGTGGAACAAAGTACGCCGTACTGACTCTGCTCATGGTCGTTGTGATTTCATCACCTGCAATGCAGCTTCAATGGTTCGTTTGCCGAATTATTCTAAACGAAATCTAGCAGCCGAGTGAAGAGTACTGAAATACTGGCAAATCTTGTCGCTTTACATGGTCCAACAGTTAATGAATTGACCAAATATTTAACATCCTGTCAACTTGAATTCCATTAAGTGGCTTGAACAGAATTGCGAGAATTGTAAACTGTCATTGATTGACCCTTTACCACTTGTATATATCTTAACGTGTTCTACCTTATTTTATGTGTTGGCTTGTTCCTTATAATACTGACTGATCCTCGCGTCGAAACACGTTACCTTTTAGGCTTTTCCATTAAATTAACGTGGTCACAGTTTTTAATAAAATAGTCATGCTCTGTATTATTTTAATCGACAAAACATTTGTACTCCGTCATCTTATAGCAAGTAACATACTTGAATAAGACATTTTATTTATACACACTGCACCAAAATTTTATGAAAACAGTTATAACTTTCTCATCGGAATCTTCAATTATTTTGAAATTTCAGCCGCTGCTTAAATTGGAATATGTTTCACATGTTTCTGACTAAATATGTTCTGTTACTTAGTTTTCAGACTGTACATAAAGTTTTCTTTATTCGCTGCATTCAGTATTCGTGAAAGAGCTTTCTAAAATGAAGCAAATGTTTTTAGAATGACATGGTATTCTTAGAATATAGTTAAATCGTTAGAACTCTGCTTATTCATTCAAAATGATTCTCTTTGTATGAAATTTTTTTTAAAAAAAAGACAGTATTTCTTCAGTATTTCTTTTAATTTTGCGCATTAAAATAAATTCTTTTTTTGTCTTCTTTTTCTGACTTAGAAATCGCCTCCCATGTGTGCTATCATAGCTAGGACAGTGTATCTTTATGCAGTTTTAACTCAGTTTGGATAAGAACTAAAAATACACAATTATCTTATTATACGCAACACGTGGAAGGAGCATATGAAGTATTATTATTTCATCAGAATTAGAATTTAAGTACTGAATACATTTATACCCAGGTATGAATTAAAAAGACATAATAAAAATTGTACAATTGTGCCTTCCTTCTATACTTTCAAATGATTTACTTTGATAAATAATAATAATAATACATATTTGTGTGAGAAGGAAAGCTACTAATAGCTAATTGTTCAGTGGCTGACAACAACGAAATTGTGCAGTCGCGACATTTACAATTACATCGTTTCGATACTGTATGCAAGATTGCTAGAGGGTGAGAGACGCATATCTAATTTACAGCTTTCCATATCATATATGCAATGCGGTTTGATCCTCAGCTAGCCAGTTTGCCGTCGATGCTCTGATGATGATCATGGAAGGTCGAAACGCGTCAGTGCGTTGCGACTTGGCTGGTAGTTTGTTTATGTTGTTCGACGACTGTAGTTGGAAATACAAATGGGATTGGTACATCAGAAGTTTTAATGTTTATATTTGCTTCGCTTAACATATATATCATATATATATATATATATGCTCATATATATATATATATATATAAATTCACATGTCGATTACCAAGATCAAGATTGAAACCTTATGAAAGTGAAATGATCGGTTTTACCGCCTTCACAACCAATAGTCATTGAATTATATAAATATTAAATTTAATACCACTTACCTATGCCGTGTATTGCCTATTCTATAATGACAGATTGTGGATGGTTAGTTGGAACTTTGGGACTGTAATGACGCCATATGGGCTCCACATAAATGAAAGGCTAACCGAGAATCATTAGTTAGTATATTACTGAAAATTATATGTAGTGGACGACAGGGTAGCTCGTTGGTTAGAGAACCAGATTCCGAAGCAGACGTGCCCTGTTTGGAGCCCTCTTCGCGATAAATTCTGGACAGTACGGGATAAGTTCCCATTAAGGACGAAACCGGTCAACTGAATGAATTAAATGTACATTGGCTGCGCGGGTGGTGATAATTACCATAATCAAGGTTGCGGTCTTGATATAAACACCTGACCCATTAATTACTTACATATGTCAGTATAAACTAAGAATTGTATAGTGTAGAAAAGGCAATTCATCCAGTAGACCGGTTTCGTCGTTATTGGTAACTCAGAACGTACTAGCCAGAATTTGCCGCGGACAGGGCGCGATTCCGAAGGAGACGTGCCCAGGTTCGAGCCTTGTCCGTGACAAATTCTGGCAAGTACGTAATGAAATCCCAATAAGGACGAAACCGGACTATTGGCTGAATTGCCTTTTCTACACTATACAATTCTTAGCTTATAATGACAAATGTATGTACAGAACGAATTTTATTTTCAGCGCTAAACAATGCTTATTTTATACTGCCAAATGCGTGTGCATAATGGGTCAGGTGTTCATATTCAAATCCTAACCTTGATTAAAGTAATTGGTATGACCGCCCGTGCAACTAATATTCATTGGATTCTCTAAATGTCCATTTCAATACCACTTCCCCATGTAGTGTGGTGTCTGTTCAGTAATGACAGATTGGGCATAGTTAGTTGGAAGTTTGGGTCTAAATGGATGCCATATGAGCTCCACCTAAAGGAAAAATTGACTAACCAAGTTACATTAGTTAGTATATAACTGAAAATTGTGTGTAGTGTAATGTGCGGCAGGATAGCTCAGTGGTTAGAGCACCAGATTCCGAAGCAGACGTGCCCAGGTTCGTATCCTGTCCGCGGCAAAATCTGGCCAGTACTTGATGAGTTCCCAATAAGGACGAAACCGATCTACTGGATGAATTGCCTTTTCTACACTATACAATTCTTAGTTTATACTGACATATGTAAGTAATTAATGGGTCAGGTGTTTATATCAAGACCGCACCCTTGATTATAATAATTGTTATCACCACCCGCGCAACCAATGTTCGTTTAATTATATAAAATGTTCATTTCAATACCACTTCCCCATGTAATGTGGTGTCTGTTCAGTAATGACAGATTGGGCATGGTTAGTTGGAACTTTGGGTCTAAATGGATGCCATATGAGCTGCACTTAAAGGAAGGTCTAACCAAGAAACATCAGTTAGCATACAACTTAAAAGTGTTTGTAGTGTGTGGCAGGGTGGCTCAGTGGTTAGAGCACCGGATTCCGAAGGAGACGTGAAATTATGCGATAAGTTCCCAATAGGGACGAAACTGGTGCACTGAATGAATTGCCTTTTCTACATTATTCAATGCTTATTTTATTTATACTGCAAAAATGTATGTACATAATCGGCCAAGTGTTTTTTCAAGACCGCAGCCTTGATTATAATTAATTGTTATCAACTCCTGCGCAACCACTGTTCATTTAATAACACATTTGTATAGGAACACAATCATTCTTGTGGATTAAATGAGCAGCAATACAAAGATATGACTAATGCCAAAATGATGGATCTGCTTAATCACTAAAGCGATCGTGACTGACATGCGTACTCAGTCAATGCAAGAACGGGAGTGTTTTTGGCCATGTAATTCAACACATTCATATACTCTGTGCGAAACTCTCGTTTTATTTCCTCCTCAGATTACAGCAATATAATTGTATTCTGTAACAAGTTAGCATGATATAGTAAGTTACATACCGGAAATGAATGCCTCTCTATCATTGTTATATGCAATAGATTTTGAGACTGAAATTATTCTTCTATACACAACGGTGTGGAAAAAGACTTCAGTGTATGCAATTAGACTTTATTCAAACTAACGCACACATTTACTTATTAGGCATAGCGGACACAGTAAGACGGTTGTTTGTAGAGGATCATAAGCTTATGCAACATTAGCATGAATTAAAAGGTGAAATGACATACGCGTTTCCCGCTCACTGGCTTTCTTACCAGTGAGAGCCACCGAACCCAAGTAATGTGGGACAACTGGACGGTGCCTGAAACATTAATCTACATTTATAGTAGAACCTTTAGAAACTTCCATAATTGATCATCACTACCTATCTAGGCGAAAACTTGTTAGAAATCGCGCGTGTTTTTAAAGGCTAGTATTCGTGTTTTCAGTTTTATGTTAAGCACTGAAAGATTAAACACGGTTTCTTTAAATCAATTTTCATAAAATAGGTAAACAATAATCCATTTTTATGCAACCAGTAACACAATATAAACTTTCAGTCGCAGATATGAAGTTGCGTCTTATATAAGTTTAATAACAACAAGAGACTGCATCGTTCATTTGTCGAACATTCATGTTACTTAATAAATAGTAGCTATAAAGCCTAGTTCCAGTTCCAGTTGATAAGTCGCCAATGAATACGAAACGCCTGCGATTAAGGGATCGCATATTTTGATAATTCTGATTTTACCGTATTCTTATGATATACTATTCATTTAATTGTTAGAAGGTGCGCAATGCCAAATTCACTAATGAATATATTATAGAGATTTCGAAACAAAATATTTATGCCCTTTTACATATTTATAGTTAGAACTCAATGGATGAAATATAACTACCGAGATTCAGTATATTTCAGTTCGACTGATGACATAATTTCAAAATTTCGTGCTGTCTTTGGCTTATCCTTCTGGTCATATTCGAACTAATTTGTTGCTATATATAACAGTTAAATACTTTTTTTGCGGAGAACTAATATATATGCAAGTATGTATTAGGTGTTGCTAACCTAGTAACAAATTAGTTCAGTTGTGACCAAAAGGATAAACCAAAGACAGAATGAACGGAACGTATAATCTCATGCACATTCGTTTCGTGCTTACTGGCGACTTATCAGTAGGAGCCGTTATTACGCCCTTTAACCACTATATGTTTGGGTGAGAAATGTGGGAAAATAGGACGGTACAATCTCATAATTTGTTACTAGGTGCGAAACACCTAATACATAATTGCATATATATTAGTCCTCCGCCACAAATATTATCTAACTGTCATATATTGAATTGAATGATGCCATGCTTACCGAGAAATGTGATAACTGATTTCGATCAAGGCCAGAGTGTATGGATTTACTGGAGTAACAGGTGTTCAGAAATAGTTGTAATTCTCAATTTCAGTGAACTATCCAACGCTTGATATCCATCATGTTGGTACCATGTACGGACTCGGCAAGCATTGTGTTAGTACCATGTGCCTTTTCTGTACTATAATGTTGGTATCGGTTACTGACACAATATACATAGTGTTAATATCCTTTACAGACTCTGTATATATATTATATAGTGTAAGTTAGCGTTGAAGTCGCATTGTCGAGACTTAATATGATGTAAACTTCACTATTGTAGGTTTACACATTCATCTAGGAGATTGTACCGACTGTATTAGATGTTGCGAACCTAGTAACAAATTAGTTCAATTGTAACCAAAAGGATAATCCAAAGACAGCATGAACGGAAAGTATAATCTGCTGCACATTTGTTTCTGCTTACTGGCGACTCAACAGTAGGAGCCGGTATTACGCCCTTTACCCACAATATATTTGGGTGAGGAACGTAGGATAATAGGACGGCACAATCACCTAGACGATGTTAGCTTTATTACTGCAGGTTTACACATTCGTCTAGGAGATTTTACCGTCCTATTATCCCACATTCTTCATCATAATATACATTTGGTAAAGTTTGTAATGCCGGCTCCTACTTATGAGTTGCCATTAATTACGAAACGAATGTGCACGAGATTATGCGTTCCGTTTATACTGTCTTTTGTTTATCCTTCTGATCATATTTGAACTCATTTGTTACTAGTTGCGCAACACCTAATACAAAACTGTAAACAAGAAAACAGTTATCAGTTGATATCAGGAATAGCAATCAATAAGACAATGCAAGTAGTGGACTCTATCGCGTTATAAAATAGGTTATGACAGGAGTATGTTTTTACGAAATTAGTTGAACGAGAAGATGATCAGTTATGGTAATTGTTACTTTAATAGTACATTTGGACAAGACGAAAAACGAATCACGACAATTTAAAAAATCGTTCTCCGGTACATATGATGTCTGAGAGATATTATTGTCAACGAACTTGGTGTCCGAATGGACTTAGGTGGTAAAAGCACCACAGTTAGATGGTAATGAATTTGACTAATCAAAATCAGCAACACAAGGTAGCAGGTTATCGAAATCTCGAAAAAATGAGGCAGCATCGATAATACGAGTATATATTAGGTGTTGCGCACCTAGTAACAAATTATTTTAATTGCGACCAGAAGGATAAACGAAAGACAGTATGAACGGAACGTATAATCTCGTGCACATTCGTTTCGTGCTTACTGGGACTCATCAGTAGGAGCCAGTATTACACCCTTTATCAACTGTATATTTGGGTGAGGAATGTGGGATAATAGGACAGTACCATCTCATAGACGAATGTGTAAACCTGCAGTAATAAAGCTAACATCGTCAAGGAGTTTGTACCGTCCTATTATCGCACGTTCCTCACCAAAATATATAGTGGGTAAAGGGCGTAATACCGGATCCTACTGCTGAGTCGCCAGTAAGCAGAAACGAATGTGCACAAGATTAGAGTTTCCGTTCATGCTGTCTTTGGATTATCCTTCTGGTGACAATTGAACTAATTTGTTACTAGGTTCACAACACCTAATACAGACGTACATATATATTAGTTCTCCATCACAAACAGTATCTAATTGTTATATATCGATAATACAGTTGATAACATAATTTTCTTTGTCCATACAATCAGACAATGAAATTTAAAGAGTTACAATAGCTCGTTTTGTTTTGCTACTATTTTTAATTGAGTAGCAATATGATATATTTGAAAATAGAAAGTAAATAGTAACCGACCATTACTTTTCTCAAATGTTCAACAGAAATTAGAAAACACTAATAGAACAGTAAGTTTCTCGCGCATGCTCTATGAATAGCATAACTAATGTATTCGTTAATTTTTTATAGTAATATTAAGAAATAAAATTATTATCTTTGAATAAATTTGTACACTTTTAATTACACATATATAATGCATTTAGAATGCATTTTATTTACGCAAATTTTTATCTGTGCTGAAATATACGGTTATTTTTGTACAACATGATAATGCCATAGAGAGATTATATTGGATCAATTATTTACTCTATTCGACAAGAACAATATCAATTATTCTAGACAGACTGTGGGATACGCCAATCAACAGAAATGGTGACACGTATTTAGCATAAAAGTTCCTTTATTTGTTCAGCAGATGTTCAAGGATTTCTCAAATGAAGACGTGAATTAAATTAGGTCATTGCCGTTCCTTCAAATTCAATTACTTTAGATAGATTGACGCATTGCATATGACGTTAGATAGTTATAGTTTGAGTTACATTTGAATCGCAGTATTATATCTGGACTTGAGCTAAACTGACTTTTGTGTGTTAGTAAGTAGATAGTTATTCTTTCCAGTATATTGCTATGAGCAGCTCCTGCAAGTTGCTAATTAAACAGCGCAGAACCGTACGGTTTCAGAAATTAGGTCTTTTGCATTAAACAATTTGGTAATGTTATTTTATTTTGAATGTCAGGTAACATTATTTATTCAATTCTTCTACAAATTACTTTGAACAACGCGTCCAAACCACAAGGAAATCTCACAAGTATGGAGCTTATTTCAGATACGATTTAACTGCTATTGTGAACCGGGGTGCGCCCTTTTGATATAATGAAAATTTAAGGTGAACCATTCGTAGCTAGAACTAGCTAAGCATTGCAATTTTTCGCATTCTAAATACCCTAATCCGAGATATTTTATTTTCTCTGGCCGATCATGAACTGCATTTCCCTTTGTAGTGTTGCGACTGTGCGATAATAACGGATTTCTCTCGGTTATTATCTGATATTCGAATGTTTTGTACTTTAGACTTACGCCGCCCGTCTCATTTTAAAGATATCATGAAAATGCATTTTGCTAAGCCGGCAAACTTTCAGCACGCAGCTGAATAAAATATGAAAATACTTGACTTTATCTGAATATATTGCATTATATTTATTCTTATGATGATGGTAACGTCCCAATGTGTATAAGCATGGCAATTGTGTTAATTCTTATGTTAATAAACATTTTTAAACCTAGTAAAAATTAGTAAAAATAGGACAAAAAGGATAAACCAAAGTCAGCATGATCGAAAGGAATAATCTCATGTACACGTGTTTCGTGATTACTGACAACTCGTCATTAGAGGCCGGTACAACGCCCTACACCAACTGTTTATTTGTAGGCAATAAAATTTAACAATAATTGACTGCGCCGGTGGTGGTAACAATTATTTAAATCAAGTTTGCAAGCTTGAAGAAAACACCATTGCCATTGTATTTAACCAGTCGTCAAACAACATAACAAAACTACCGCCAGCCGCAACGCACTGACGTGTTTCGACCTTCCATGTTCATTATCAGAGTACGACGGTAAACTGACTATCGAGGATCAAACCGCATTGAATATATATGGAAATCAAATTTAGATATGCGGCTCTCACCTCTAGCAGTCTTGCATACATTGAACTTGACTGAAAATGTCGGATGCACAATTTCTATGCAGTCACGAACATTAACTGTTTGCAGCTTTCGCCACATATACATATATAGGCAATAGAATTTAACAATAATTGATTGCGTCGGTGGTGATAAAAATTATTTGAATGAAGGTTGCGAGCTTGAAGTAAACACCAATCCCATTGTATTTAACCAGTAGTCAAACAACTTAGAAATTTTGCAGCCGACATTTCCAATCAAGTTTAATGTATGCGAGTCTGCTAGAGGTGTGCGCCGCAGATCTAAATTTGATTTCCAAATATATTCAATGCGGTTTGATCCTCGATAGTCAAGGTTTGCTGTCACTCTGGTCGTACTCTAATGATGAACATGGAAGATCGGAACGAGACAGTGCGTTGCGCCAGACGGTAGTATTGGTTGCGTTGTTCGACGACTGGTTAAATACAATGGGATTGGTGTTAACTTCAAGCTCGCAAACTTGATTTAAATAATTGTTACCACCACCCGCACAAACAATTACTCTTAAATTGTATTGCCTATATATGTATATGTGGCGAAAGCAGCAAACAGATAATGTTCGTGACTAAATAGAAATTGTGCAGCCGACATTTCCAGTCAAGTTCAATGTATGCGAGACTGCTAGAGGTGAGAGACGCATATCTAAATTTGATTTCCATATATATTCAATGCGGTTTGATCCTCGATAGTCAGTTTTCCGTCGTACTCTGATGATGAACATGGAAGGTCGAAACGCGTCAGTGCGTTGCGGCTGGCGGTAGTTTTGTTATGTTGTTCGATGACTGGTTAAATGCAATGGGATCGGTGTTTACTTCTTGCTCGCAAACTTGATGTAAATAACTGTCTATTTGGTCAAGGTATGTGGAACATTTGGACGGAAAAATCTCATACAAGAAAGTTTATACGAGCGTCAATGGACTTAAATTTCTACAAAGTTTACAAGAATAAGTTTTAGAAGCCAACGCACTATATAATATATATATATCAAGCCTTTTAATTGTACCAAAACTATGATTGCAGATTCGGCACATGGTAAAAAAAATATGGATTCCGAGCCGATACATGATACAGACACTACCGCGCTCGGAAATGGTAATGACACTTAATATTCCGAGTCATTACTTGGTACCAAAACTATGGTTTCCGCATCAATTCATGTTACCTACGCAATGATTACATTATAGGCTAAATTTCACCTAAATTGAGAATTAAAAACAATTCTATAAATCTGTTACTCCAGAAAATCCGTATTTTATGTTCTTGATCATTAACATTTATTATATTTTGCGGTCATCATGACATCCTTTAAATAAATGCATAATAGTTATATAATGTTTGTTGCGGAGAACTTCCATATATAAAATTGTGAATTAGATGTTGCGCAACGTAGTAACAAATACGACCAGACTTGTAAATCAAAATCAGGATGAACGAAATATATAATCAGATTTAAACATACGTTTAGTGCTCAAAAGCAAATCATCAGTAAGAACAGTACTACTGCTTATATTCTATGTATGTTTTGTCAAGGAATGCGGGACAATTAGACAGTAAAATGCAAATTCAATGAAAAATCACCATATGTAATATATACGAACCACGAAAGGGTACCAAAACTATGGTTACGTTGTCCGCAAATTATAGCAAAATTATTGTTGACAAATTCGTGCATTGTAGCAAAACAACGGTTGACGAGTCGGCACATGATACCACCACAATGGAATTCACCAAAATTGAAAAATACAATTTCTTTTGAACACTTGTTACGCCAGAAAATCCACACACCCTATTGTTGATTAGTATCACCTATCACATTTCACGGTAATCGTGAAATCAGTCAATTAAATACATAATAGTTATGCACATTTTGTTGCGGAGAACCAATATATATGAAATTGAGTATCTGTTGCGCCCGTAGAAACAATTTAGATCAAATATAACCGGATGGATAAACCAAAATCATGATGAAGTAAACGTTTAATCTCATGTATACATGTGTTTCATGCTTAATAGCGACCAATCTATGGGAGCCGCAAAACGCCTGTAGCATTATATGCATGGCCAGCAAATACGCGACAATTCGACAGTAAAATCTGCTAGACGAAATACACTACAAGCTTGAAGTAACCACCGATCCCATTTAATTCAACCAGTCATCGTATAACATAGGAAAATTACCGTTAGGCACACATACTGAGACCTTTCGACCTCCCATGATCATCATCAGGGTACGACGGTAAATTGATTAGCGAGGATCAAAACTGAATGCATGTGTATGGAAAGCAAAATTAGATATGCGGCTCTCACCTCTAGTAGTCTTGCATAAATTGTACTCGACTGGAAATGTCAGCTGTACAACTTCAATGCAATTACGAGCGTTAAAATTTTGGCAGTTTTTCCCCATAAATTCAAATCAAGTTTGCGGGCTTGAAGTAAGCACCAATCGCATTGTATTTAACTATTCGTAGTACAACATAGCAAAACTACCGTCAGGCACACGTACTGACGCGTTTCGACCTTCCACGATCATCATAAGATTACGACGGCAAACTAATCAGCGAGGATCAAATCGCAATGGAGGCGGTAACCATTCATTAAATTATTCTTTTTAGAATTGAAGTAAGCCATCACTCGCTCAATAAAGGGTTGTTGGAATGTTTTATCAATATAAATGTGGCAAAAGCTGCAGAAATGTTAAAGCTCTTGACTGCAAATAAATTTCCAATGAAGTGCAATGTATACCTGACTAATAAATGTGAGAGCCGCATATTTAATATATATTAAATTGGGTATTAAATCTAAGTATCATATAACCCAACCAGCATTTGTTGCAACATGAGTAGTTACTTACTAAATTCAGAAAACTTCTGGACCCATGTTTACACGATAGGAATGTCCCAATCGACGAAATGAAAAATAGACTGTACCATCCCCAAAATCCAGAACGCCAAATTAATTTAAGGTCCTAAGACCAATAGCCAACCTTCTAGCATTCACTAAAGTTCTGAATACTATCTTCTGTGAGCTCTTCAGCTAATTTTTCAGTTTATAAAACCTCGGACTTCAATTTACTCAAAATATTTTATGTACCACAAGTACGATTACCTAATTTCACGATACACACAATATTTGTGCCTAAAAAAAGTTTCAATTGTAGAATTTCTACCTTTCTTTAAGTATTTTTAAGTTCAGACATAGACTGACTACCACGATCAGTAGTTACCCTTACCTGTACACCATATCGCGACACCCAATTATGCAAGAACATAAGTAAGACTTCTTGAGCTGTCATGTCCCTCAGGATTGCTACCTCAAACTGACGACTGAACCGATCGACCATCGTGAGTAAATACTTTTGGCTAGAAATCTCACTCATTTCTACTATATCAATATGAACATGCATAAAACGACCCGCTGGTAAACCAATCGTTTTAATTTCAGTTCTGGTATGACGCCAAACTTTACAAGTTTGACACCGGGCACATGTCCTTACCCAGGCTCTTATGTCTTTCGACATCTTAGGCCATGCATATCTATCAGTGGCCATCCTGATAGTTGCCTTAATGGAAGGATAACTGAATTCATGTAGCTGCTGAATTACCTTTTACCATAATTCTAACGGTACATAAGGTCTAGGTTGGCTCCTGGAGATTTCACATAATAACCACTTATCTACAATCTTCCTGCGTGCATATGTAGGATTCTTTGCCAACACTGCTTCTAAAGGATCAAGACCTTGTGCTACCGTCAATTTCTGGACAAAATCATTAGAAGATACAACAGAGCATACGGGTGACTCTGAACGAACCATATCTTCATCTGATACGTCTGGTCTACTGAGAGTATCTGCCACCACATTCTCTTTTCCTGAGATATGACTAATGGTAAATTCAAATTCTGCGAGTCGGATTATTGGTGAATTCACCTGCCGAGAATAATTTAGCCTATTCGCTTTCCAAAGGATACTTAACAACGGTTTTTGATCAGTTAATATCATAAACTGATGTCCATCTAGAGGCCCTTTGGTCACTACCATAAGAGAGTCTCTGGGATGCCAGGCCCGGAAAATCCATATATACGGAATGATCATCTGATTTGGAACACTTAAGTTCCTCTGAACTATCTTTTAAACTACAAACCGTAAGTCCACTTGCTAACTGCTCTGTGTCCTCAAGATTTAATAAACCAGCCATAATATTATTAAATTACTTGCAATTTAATATTTTATATTAATTAAGCTTACCAGGATACGCTGATACAGAACCAGATTGTTGAAACCTTAAAACAAATATCCACGTCATTTACCTGAAGCAAATTTGTTGTTCTCAATCAACAACAATCGCATCTAAATACAAATTACCTAAATGTGTGCACAGTTATTTTACTCAGACTTGTGATAAATATCAATCCGGTTTTATTTACCATGTCGCTTAGCTTAAACAAACTATACTCAATTGGAACGTACTGGTTCGTTTCAACCATCCATGTTCCCCTTTAGAGCACAACAGCAAACTGATTAACGAGGTTCATGTACGAGACCAAAAATCGAAGATGCGTCTCGCATCCCCAGAGGTCTGCAAACTTTATTGAAATAGTTGTTTTCATTCCCAGTTGAATCTATTATTGCCCATTCGTGTACACAAACACTGAAAATCACCTAAGAATATAACTCGCTCAGTCACTCCGTCTTCACACCAGACGGAATGCCCTCCCTTTCATTACCTATCAATAACACAGTTCCAAAGTTAAAACAATAGAACAGATTTTATTACACATACATTTCCACTTAATGAGCAGCACCGTTAAACATGATCTCTCAAATATGAATATTACATCACACCAATATTCCCAGTCAGCCTAACAGACCCCCAATAATAGAAAAATACCTAAAGCATCTACAACACGCAACTCATACCACAGAACCTATAACTTAAGACCAATTATACAAACGTTGGTGCGTGTCGATAGGGATAACATTCTTTAAATCAATTGAGTGAGCTTCATATAAACACCAAGCCTATTTTATTTAACAAGTCTCACAACAGAAAAACTATCGTCAATCACACGTACGGGCACGTTTCGACCTACCATGATTCTTTCATGGAATAAAACCACAATGCATTTATGAGGTAAGCAACATGAGATAGGCAGCCCCCACATCTTGTCCATATTGTAATTGGCTGATGGGTTTGGCTGCGAAAGTTCTATTAAGCTATCACCAAACGTGCATAAGTTACAAAATTAAATAATCGTTGATGGCGCGAATACCTTCCGAACACTCAAAATCAAGCGCGCCATTTTGAAATAGACAACAATCCAGTTATTATTCACATGATATTGCTGTTTGGCCTTCGTTAGTTAGTTTGCTGTCTTGCTCTAATGGGTATCATTGAAGGCCGAAACACGTCAGCACGTGTGACAGCAGTTCTGTATTATTGTGATTATTTAAATTAAATGGCATAGAAGCTTATATGAAATTCGCAAACTTGATTTAAGTAACGCTATCACCACCTGCACAATCAATTGTATAAATTTCATGCATGTAGCAAGGGCCACATTGAGATTGTGCGGCCAATATTATCAGTCAAGTGCAATTCATGTGAGACTGTTAGTGGTGGGAGCGGCAAATATAATTTTTGTGGCTTATACATACATTGTGGTTTTATCCTCTCTAGTCAATTTGCTGTCATGCTTTGGCTGTAAAAACTCCAATCCAATAACTTGAACTAAATTGTCAGTGTCCTTGAACTTAACATTAACTTCCATGTTAGTCAAACTAACATATATATTTGATTAATTTAGTAATAGGCAAAGGACTGTGTACTTCTAACGTAACAATACACCCGAGTCAAAACCTCAGAAAGAGATTAGGCGCGAGAAACAGAATTATTGAATTACCTGTTCCTGAACGTTCCCAATATGGACGATTCAAAATACAAATTATTTGCGGGATTACATTGTGAAGATAAAGATTTGTAAAGCCGAAACAGTTGTCCGGCAGAGCGCAACGACCGGAGTGGGCGTGCTTGTGAATTCCTATATTTCTCTAATTATAAACGGAGATCCAGTTTCATTTTTTTTAAAGATTCTCGAGATTTCTCGTCTGATTTCATCTCGGAGATACACCTCAAATTTACTTACACAATTTTCTTGGAATTTACCTACCTATTCCAAGGACCTAATTTTAACTCATTGGATTTTCCGTTTCTTATAGACATATATACTCATTTTTCTCCCTCTCTCGTCGTAATCTACACTATATCTGTTCTTCTTTCTCACTCCACCATGAATAGGATTTTATTGCTCGCCCCCATCACCCCATTTTTAACCCAAAAGCTAATCTCCAAACTTGCTGACCTCCAGAAACAAATGACTGGTGTCACAGGACTACTTGTAGCTCTAACTGGCAACCTTTCGATCTCCACCCTTCAACCACATCTATTGCGTCAGGCTGAAGAGTTTTTGAATGGTGTAGCGAGGGAGGTTGCCCTGCGAAACCACAGTAAGCGCAACATCTTTCTCTGGTCTCCGCGCTTCTCTCTCTCAAAGGACGATCTGGCCTCGGATCTCATCAGGTAACTGGAGGATAACTTCAACCACCTCAAAAGGTCTCATCGGGCAAAGGCCGCACTTATGTGCTTTCTTCACCCAAAAGATTGTCTGATGACGAGCTTAGTTATCTCAAATCGCAATCATCCTTATTATCGACCGGAAAAGTCAATTTTAAGCGTGACTGCACGCTACTACAAAGGACAATAGAGAAATCTCTGACCCCTCCGCCAGACACCAAGTCAAGCCATTCCGTACTGGAGCAATCCGAAGACACGCCGCTCACTTTATGGCGACATCCTCGGCGACGCCCTTTCTTTTAGACCCTTCCTGCTGACCTGCTTTCGGTTTGAAGGGCAGCCGTTCACTAATAGCCCATATTCCACGACCGACCTCCCACACACACACAAACACACAATCGCAAGCTTTACCGTGTCATCGCGGACGACCACGCCGCGTAAAGTCCCCAAATAACGGACCCTCTCCCCCTATCTACTCTGACAGACCCAAATCCCCAAGCCGTCACTTTCACGACCGGTGCAGAGGTCCAGAAACCGACAAAACTTAAGACGCCCAAGGCCATGCGGGATATCCATTCAGCCCCATCAACTTCAACTCCCTTTTCCGACAACCACATCGACTCCACCTAAGGTAGTTGCATCTCAGCCCCTGATCAAATCCTGTCTCATCCCATCCCATCAGCGCCGCAACTGAGCGTCCCATCGAGCCCAGATAACTCGCCCCCTTCCTGCATACAAATCCTCCAATTACCTCACCCGCCCGACAAAAGTGGGAAAAAGGAGATCTAGACCGACGCTGACCACTCCATTCTCGTCAACAAGCGGTCAGTCACCCTCATCAGCCCTCGATCTCGCTCCGGCCGCCAGCGGAAAGCTCCCGCCCGCTTCTCCTCCCCGGTCTAACCATCTTTCCCACAGATCACTCTCAGCAATTCTTATCAACTGTAGATCGCTTACACCAAAAATCAAACAACTGCGAGCATTTTTATCCTCTAAAGAGTTAAACGTGTTTTCTTGTCCTCTTCCGTTCATTTCGTGGATCTTTTCTAATCAAAGTGACAGAACGGCTGGTCGTGGGGGTGGTCTGGCTGCCTTTGTCCGTTCCTCCCAAACGTTTGGCTACATCGAACTCGCTAGGATTAGAATTCTTTTCGTTTCAGCTGCTGATTCTGAACCATAGCTTATCCATTTGCGTTGTCTACAGACCCCCAAACCTCTCAATAATAGACGACACCCGTGGGGCTCAACTAATGTTCACTTTCTTCTCTCAACACTCTGATCAAAACATCATTGTGGGCGACCTTAACCTTCCTCTGGTCAATTGGCATAATATAACTACGGAAACTCACCCGCTGATTCGGCTCTTTGCGGACAATCTCCTAAGTCAATTTTTGCACTTCTCGAGAGATCTTCCCTAATCTCGACCACTGCCAGGTATTCCTTCTTATTCCTCTTTTATCCTCTATCCCCAAAGAGAGCGTTCATACTTTCAGGCGATTCACCGATTGGAAAGAGTTCAGTCGACTCTGTGACGCCGCTAATTGGAGAGATCTTATTATCCCAGACAACCTCTCCTTACGTTTTTCCGATGTTCATAACGTCTTATCCTCCCACTTTACTTCTGCCACCTCTATTCAACACATTCAAGCGACAAACAAGTTGAACTCCTTGTTTAAAGCACGCAACAACCTTGCACGCAATTCTAGATTACACATATCACTTGATCGCGCTCTCGCTCTCTGACGTATCGATGAGCACATTAAACGGTTAATCAGCAAACAAGCTCTCAACATAAAGAGACGCATCCGCACAGCACCCAACTCTCGAAAAAAGTCCGCAGTCATCAAACACCAATTACTACAAAAGTCCAATACCTCATACATAAACTTCTCTCGGTCGGACGACTCCAGCTTTACCGACAATTATCTAAATTATCTTGTAGACTTCTTAACCATTCCCACTCCGCCTGCTAAAATGCTTGACAACGAAGACTCTGAGAATCTACGTTGGTTCATCATTTCGCCGGCCTCCGTCGTTCAAGCAATCAAAGACAAAATCTAAACACCAATTTGATCAGTACAGTGTTTCTGCCAGGATTATTGCACTTCTTGGCTGGAACCTCTTCTCTCTGGTCGTTGATGTTAACAACCGATGCCTCGAAAATACCTCTCTTCCCCCGGAATAGCTTAATTCGACGATCTCTCCTATCCAAAAAAATGGTAAATCGTCAATCTTCTCATTCAAAGATCTCCGCCCTATAACTATCGTCCTTTCTTTCCCTTAAATCCTCTACAGGGTCTTATATAACTTAATCTACTCTATCATTAAGTCTCGAGTTAATTTCTGCCTCCTCGACGATCAAAATGGCTTCCTGAATGGCCGCTCTTCTTCCACTAACTTAGTTAGTGTCCTTGATCATTGCTACTCCTCTATCTCTAAAGGTCATGAATGCACTCTCCTCTTCCTAGATGTTTCCAAGGCCTTTGATTCACTGTCGTTCAAGCAATCAAAGACAAAATCTTAACACCAATTTGATCATTACGGTGTCTCTGCCAGGATGATTGCACTTCTTGACTGGAACCTCTTCTCTCTGGTCGCTGATGTTATCAACTGATGCCTCTTAAATACCTATCTTCCCCCGGAATGGCTTAATTCGACGATCTCTCCTATCCCAAAAAATGGTAAATCGTCAATCTTCTCATTCAAAGATCTCCGCCCTATAACTATCGTCCTTTCTTTTCCTTAAATCCTCTACAGGGTCTTATATAACTTAATCTACTCTTTCATTAAGTCTCGAGTTAATTTCTGCCTCATCGACGATCAAAATGGCTTCCTGAATGGCCGCTCTTCTTCCGCTAACTTAGTTAGTGTCCTTGATCATTGCTACTCCTCTATCTGTAAAGGTCATGAATGCACTCTCCTCTTCCTAGATGTTTCCAAGGCCTTTGATTCGCTGTCGTTCTCGGCAATTGAATCCGCCTTGTTTAGCAGTGGCCTTAGCGGCAACGTCCTCAATCTTATCATTTATTATTTCCGACACCGCTACAAAATTGTAAAAGTCGGAAATAGTCACTCGAGGTCAGCCCTTATCCGATCTGGTGTTCCCCAGGGCTCCGTACTTGGTCCTATACTATTCAACTTAACACTCGCTCAAGTGCAGGTTAAGGACAACCTAAACAAGCTGTTCTAATATTTAGATGACATGGTAATTGTATTCAGCAACCCTACAGCATCCAACCCCTCCCTACCTCTTATCACTCAGCTTTTATCTTCGTTACATTCGCAGCTTAGCATAATCGGTCTTAAATTAAACCCCGACAAGACTCGTTTGATGAAACTTACCTCTGACCCATTCTGTTCTCTCTCAGATTCAAGTTTTCCCCTTGATATGGAATTATTTGACTCGGCCAAGCGCCCTGGTGTCTATTTTTCTAAATCGCTAGACTTCTCCCAGCATCTTCAACATACTACCTCCAAGCTCTTCAAGTGGGCTCGTTTAAACTGCTTCAAAACTAGCAATCCCTCTCCAACTCACATTGTTTAGAGCCTATGTCCTACCCATCATATCAAACGCTAGCGAATTTTATTGCCCTCTCACTCTAGCCTCTTCTTACACCATTGAACCGATTTCTTCCAGATTTTTAAAGCGAGTCTTCCCTCCCAGCCAGAATTATCGGGAACACCTACTCCTGGCTAACTTTCTTCCACTATGGTTTACCAGTAACTTACGAGTCATTTCCTTCGTTCATAAGATCACAACTAGTCTATCACAATCAAACTTCACTCACCCCAAGTCACCACTATGCTACAAGCCATAACAACTCTTCAATCCAATCCAACCACACTCCCATTATATTTAATAAAATCTATCGCTTTACCAAAGCCTTAAGTGTATTTAACGCTCTTCCCGCGGAAACAAAGCTCCTATCCCATCATGAATTTAAAAAGGCGGCTCATAATCACTTCTCTAACAAATTAATATGCGTGACGTCTGATTGGAAGTGAAACTGGTTCCTCCTTAACCTTTAACACTTCTTTTCATCTCTAGGCTATTATGCCGTATAGGAGTGTGAAGTCTCTTCTGGCTAGCCTCCTCTTTCAACTATTTGCCCCTGATTCTCAAATTCAAATGACTCACCGATACAATTTCTATTCTACCGCATCCAAATATTGATTGACGTGCCACAATTTGCTCCACTAAATCTCTTCTTTTTGTTTCAGCAAACAATCGGAAACTCAAAAAGCCTACTGGACCATCTGTCATCCATTGGACGCTAGTTCCTCCACGCTTTCCATCAGCCGTAACCTCGCTCAACTGAAGTCAGTGATCCCTGCACGCGACACTGGCGTGCGGACTCTCTTCTACCTAGTCGATCCTTCCTAGTCCAATGGAATCTCCTTTCCATCAGAACGACTTATCACGAATTTGATATATTTATCAACTCCCTCCTCCCCTATGGTTAAATACTTTTCCAGTCACAATCACACTTAACTTTACATATCCTGCTTTCGATTTGTACTTCATCATTTCAACTCGTGGGCCTGTTGGTCTTTGTTGCCAAATAATTTTTTTATTATAAAATACCAAATGCAGCTTGACAGAGTCACGTCAGAACAATTACAGAATACCGAAACCCGAATTAAGCACAATTCAAAAGTATACATACCGCAAAGTAAATAAAAAAAGAATGCTATAGAAAAACGAATATTTTCTTTTTTAATATTCGTTCCAATCAGCCAGTAGTCTAAATTTAGCAATAATTTCTACTTTTGTCCGAGGAAATATCTTCCTCTACACGGCGATGAAAACACGTTAGTACATGATCAACGGTAGTTTCCATGTTGAGCTAATAGTGAAATACGATTCGATTTATATTTATATGAAGCCGACAAACATGATATAAAAACGATCAAGATCATAACAAACATATTTTCGTCAGATTGAAGGTAAATCTTCTAATCAATTTAACAAATGAAAGTAGCCCTTAAAGTGATGGCGTAATACGAAATGCACAATATGTAATAGTTGTCTTACACGTAAAACTCACGGCTGGGTGCGAACATTGTACATTAATTATCAGCTCCATTCATACCGGCTACTGCAACCATATACGATAGTTTTACCACATTAACCTCACGTTTGACAGGGTTTAATTGGACAGGTACATCCAATTAAACGAACATTGGTTGCACGACCGGTAACAACTATAATCAAGGTTTCGATCTTGATATAAGCACCTGATCCATTAATTACTTACATTCGTAAATAATTAATGGGCCAGGTATATACAATGGCGGAGAAAAAACGCCATTACACTAAAGCACAAATCGTAAAAACCAAGATTAGTTAAATCGTGTGATACAAAAATGGGCAATTTCTAAATCTAAAAATTATCCACAATAAAACGTTGTCTGAAGACCAAATGATGGCGAAAATGTGCGCACAAGTACAAGGCACTGCTATACCCACTAGAGTAATTGAATAAAACTCTGCAGTCTATCCAAGTCCCTCAAGACCCATTGCAACTAGATTACTCAATAAGACCAACAAATAGTTAAGTAATCTGTTTAATTGGCAAGAAACTGTACAATTTATGAATTAAAAATCTGCATCAGTTGTAAAGGTGTGCGTAGCTTCTCCACGTGCACGAGACATAACACCGGCTCTCTGGTACTCACCAACTCGCTTTTCAAAGAAATTGGTTTTCCCTTCCAATGAAATATTCTCCATGAAATCGAATGGATTTTCGGAATTCCATATCTTTTCATAGCCAAGATCTACCAACAAACGATCGGCGACAAATTCGATATATCTACACATCATTTTGCAATTCATGCCTATAAGACTGACGGGAAGAGCATCAGTAAGGAATTCTTGCTCGATTTTAACAGCTTCTTTTATTATTGAATTAATACGCTCCCGCGCGGGCTTCTCCACAATATGCTTAAACAATAAACATGCAAAATCGCAGTGCAGACCCTCATCGCGGCTTATCAATTCATTGCTGAACGTCAAACCAGGCATCACGCCCCTTTTCTTCAGCCAGAATATTGCAGCGAAGCTTCCCGAAAAAAAGATACCCTCTACAGCAGCAAATGCTGCAACGCGTTCTGCAAATGTCGAGTGTGTGTCACCAATCCAATCGAGTGCCCACTGTGCCTTTTTGCGTACACACTCTAAATTATTGACTGCATTAAGCAAAAAATCCCTAGAGTTATAAAAGTAACGTACTTTTCTGTAGAATCCCTGACGTAAGTCTCAATTAGAAGAGAGTACATCTCAGAATGGATGTTTTCAATTGCTATTTGCATTCCATAAAAACATCTGACTTCAGGAATTTGAACTTCTTGGCTAAAACGTTCAACAAGATTTTCTAATACAATTCCATCACTAGCAGCAAAAAAGGCAAGCACATATGAAATGAAATGTTTCTCGGCAGGCTTCAGTTGATCCCAATGCGTAAGATCTTTTGATAGGTCCACCTCTTCAACTGTCCAAAACGATGCGACAGCTTTTTTGTAATAAACCCATATGTCTTGATAATGTATAGGTAATATAACGAATCTTCTAGGATTTGGTCGCAACAACGGTTCAATTTGTAGCTCCTCTTTACTAACAGAGTAAGTCTTCTCATAGCTAACTTCTTTTTTGTCCGCAGACGGTCTTTTCGACAAGTCGTTCTATAAAGTAGTTAAAACGAATAACTAACCATGAAATTCATGACTTCATTCTCCTTATCCTCTGACTGCATATTATTTGAAACTCGAAACAGCAATTGCGAGGCTCAGAGTATAAATACAAATTTAAATAGACGGGTTTCCTTGAAGGTCAAAATAAGTATATTAAAATACACTAGAAATAATAAAATAAATATGTTAACAGAAATAAATGTCATTTAATAAAATAAATTATTGTTAATAAATATTATTGTTATTTAGTTTTATGTTAATTGTTTTAAATGCCGATTTTAAAGGCGGTATTTCGTTCTTGCATTCAGCTGCCGCAACATTGTGGAAACTACGTATCATTTGGAAAGTTTTCATTTGTAAGCGCTGAGTAAGATAATACTATTAATGCTGGCTATTTTAAAGATATACAAATGCTTTCTTCTATTTCTTCTTGGAGAGCAAAAGGTCTGCGACTTGTAGCAGTCTCCGCCTTTTGCCTCTCTGGATTGGATTCTGACAGGGTAAATGACATCGTTTGCAGTAGCGGCCTTAGCAAAATGATCTGTTTAAAAATATCTCTTATTTTAGTATTGACGCATAACTAACAAATAATGCATTTTAGTTGCATCATTAATGAATGCTGCTATATAACATTAAATTTTGTTTAGAAAAAGGCCATCTGAATAAGTTCTAATTTACCTTAACCATTATTCTTTATTATTTTTTTGAAGAAATAAATTTTAATGCAGAATAAAATAATACGGGTGCCAACGTTTTCCATAGTTAAAACATTGCCTGTAATCTACTGCGCAAGATGCAACTCAAACATGTTGAAATTGGAGCTACGCGGTTTAATATTATGTTTTTTGGAACAATATGAAATAATCATATATCATATATGAGAAACTCATTTGAGATTGCTTTTAACTCATCATTAGTGTACAAGTCGATGTATTTTACAATATACTGCTGCTATTGATAATTTTCCCTTTGTGTTGTTACCTTATGGCAATAAAAACCTACATTTTTATGTTGATTCATAGATACGAGGCTCACATTGATTATATGTATCTACCAATTTAATCTCTACTATTTAGAGATATTCTAGCGCAAATAAGTCAATTAGTCGCGTATTTTCGGTTTGTTTTCACTTCAACTAGAATTTGAAATCTTGTTTGTTACATTAGGACTCCTCGCTGTAATCTCGTTAGTCGCTTTATGTTAAGGGGATAATTATATCGTTTTGCTCTAGATGATTACTGTTCGACAACTTTGTTAAATATTTTATGAAATTATAAATCAAAGAATGTCGAAAACTTGCTTGTTATATTACCTTCTTCTAAATTGTTATCAATGCTTGGTAGCCTTCATATTTTCTTTTGAATAATTTAAAATAATGATAATGCTGGCTTTTTTGCAAACTAATAATAATAATAAATTTATTTGGCAACAAACTAACAAAACCATGTGATTTTCTTTACTGTATTACATTATTCAAGTTATTACTATTTTAAATTATTCCATTTAGAAAAACTTTAGTACTATGCCGCCTACTCCTGGTGGAGATGTGCGTAAATGGTTAAATACAAGTATTTCTTCGTCAAAAGTACTTGTTTTCAGCAAAACAACTTGTCCTTTTTGTGTAAAGGTAAGTTGCCATAATTTATGGTGGTATTAAAAGTAATTAAATATCAATTAATTATTTTATATACATATTAGCTATTATAAACGAAACAGGCGTAAGTCATTGCACCACATGGTGTTCTTTAGCCCCTGGAAAATTGTCTAATCAAATAAATCCTTTAACAATTAGTTACTATTGGCGTAATTGAATTACTGTTTTGTTCGTTTTTAAACACTTGTCAACTCAGAGCATGAACTTACTCGTTGTAGATTTGTACTCAAAATTTATGGAATGCTAAATACGAATTAATCTTAAATAGATTGAAGCAAATGTGAAGAAATATGTCCTTCCAAAAGAATATGAATTTGAATATGTTAATTGGTGAAAATACAAACTAAATTTGGGCAGTGATATCCACTGGGTACAATGCAGGTACTACTGTATGTGGCATTGTCGGCTCACATGGAAATGGTCAATGCGAGTAGTGGTTAACAGCTGTTGAACCACGACAAATTACTCCATCATACAATCGACTCGCCCTCAATCTGATTTCTATACTACTGGCTCATTCACGTATATTGTAGATACAGTTAAACCAGTACGCTTATAACGTCTTCTATTTCCATGAAGAAGATAAGCCTAACAAGTGGCAACTTTAATAATAGAATTTTCCTGAAAAGACTATGTAACACAGCTTCCAGCAGTTTATGTTCATACGCCATGAACAATGATTGGATTTATCTTGCTCGAAAGTGTCAATTGGACTCATGGCCTTCTTCACGGAGTTATAGTTTCAACGGCACTAACCGATATGGCTTCGACTTCATAAATCAGCGTAAAACGGAACAGTGAATGCAGAAACACTATTGCACGTTGTCCAAGTGGTCTCATCCACAAGGTCCGGCTGGGCCACAATTGTTATCGTCAAGGCCTTTTGCACCACTACAAATTGTTTCATCATCCCATAGCCGTAGGTGCAGTTAGCTTAACACGGTTAGGGAGACTGCCTCAGTACAAAATAAACAAAAGCAGGGAAGTAACAGCAATACTAAGATTTAGAGACAAAACGTTATTAAACAAATATCGACATATTTACCGTCATTATGTAATGCCTCTAACCTACTATACGATACTTTTGCTAGGCAGCCAGTTATGCCCAGTTGCATTGCTACATTGGATTTCTGAAAAGTCTGCGTCTAAACTTTGTGCCAAATTCCTGCTAGCGTGGCTTACACTAATAATTTTCGTAGGGATATAAGACGCCAACTTAAATGGTCTGAAAGTTTGTTTTGAACCCTTCTGGATCCGAAAGGTTGAAAGCGTGGGGAGAAGCGTTCCCATTTTTATTCTTGCAACAGATCCGAGAAAATTAAGAGCAACAATAATCAAATAACTGGTAACATTTTCCTTCGTTTTAGGCGGGCTGAACACATCAAGGATTCATTTTCTTTGGCATCTTCGTTTGTCTCGATCCACTAAAGTGTGCATGTATCAACAAAGTAAAGTGCAAATCTTGACCAAATATAAAAGTTGGTAAACCTGAATGCAAAGTACTGATCTTTTTCGTGTTATATAAAATGAAGAAACCACACCGATTGCTTTAAATAAATCGAACATCTTCCTATCTTAAAAGGTAATGGGAATTCATTGCCGCATAGCGTATTTCAAGATAGGCGGATAATTGGTTGCTAGTCTTTTTTGTACACAATTATTGCATTATAGAATAAATCCTATCATAAAAGACTATTTGTCTGGCTTTACTTTTTTATTCGGACTGAAGCAGTCATTCTAGTCGCATTGGGTTGACTAACATCGCTATAAGAAAATAATTTTGCAATATTGAGGGCAAGTCGGCTGTATGGTTGAGCAATTTGTGATGGTTCAGCAGGCGTTTACCACTACAATGGGGACCCAGTGAGTGAATGAAATCGCAATTACATCGGTTGATACTGTTGCAAACGATGAATATGAGGTAATTACAAAGTAAAGACAATCTTGAGTGAGCTTGGCGTTTTTGAACAAGATCAGTCCAGTTATTTTTGTGACATTGGAACTTGAATAGAAGACAGCTGTGGGACTTGGGCTTGGCGTTGTGGAATTGAAGGCTGACCTATCTTACTTTAAATTTGTTTATATTGGAAATAATATCCCATAGTTTGATGCTGTTGCAGCCAATGCACGCGAAGTTTTTTTGCTTGAAAAAATTAATCCAGTCATTGATTGAACATGAACTGCTGATTTATGTGCTGCCTAGGCGCGTCGTTTACGAAATGGAGTGTGACAGCAAATCGACTGCCTTGAAAATTGCTGCTACGGGAAACTCGAGCTTCACTTGTTTATTTGGACATTTGCAGACTTTCTGTCTGGATTTGGTTAATTGCATCATTTATAGGAGGGAATTGGACTGCTTTTTAGAAGTCAGACAAGAAGGACGTGTCGGCGTTATGCAAGAAGTTAACTTTCAGATGCATATTCTGATCATCGTGTTCCATCAATCCGTGCGTTGTCTCCTATTGGCTCGCCAGTCTGTCGGTTAACGGCTAACCACATTTAAAAGCGTGTTGTCTACATTTTTTGCATTAAACAGACCAAGGGTACATTCTGTATTTTAAATGCTTCATTCAGGTCTAGAATTCGTAAATTTTTATTCGTCTTCTAAATACGAAACGTCCACAACACTTATTTTATCCTTTATACTAATTCGTTATGCAGCAATTACATACATTGCTAGAGTAATATGGAAACTTGCTTAGCTCACAATATGTTCTACGTAGGAAAATGGCTGATAGGGTCTATTAAAGTTTCTTGGTTAATTCTGTTTTATTGGCAATCTCGTTGACCCAGTATGCAGGGTCATATATCTCCGTTTATGCATGTTTTGTTCTTGTTTGACGTACACAGCAGCTATATCTGTTTGACAAAGATTAATTCTTTAATTCGCGTTTACAGTTTACTCTTCACCTACTGACGTATTCCATGCTTGATTGATAATTGCGAGCTACACTGGTTCTTAACTATTTATTTATATGTGGTTGTGGTAATTACTCAGTTGTCTCTGAATTACACTGCCATGAAGCCTATTTGATTTGCTCAATAGTAGCAACGAATTTTGTTTTGTTATCTATGAAATCCTTGCTATCGCATGATGTGAATATCAAAATTGATAACTGCCCGTGGCCATCTTGTTGGCTTTTAATACGCTGATCGAGCCATTTACTTAATCATAGGGAATGACGAGTATTTAACTGACACTTACTGATCTGGTATGTCCTTGAAGCCTTTGTGATAGTGCGGTTTGGATCATGTTCTGTCACACTGGCGTTTGGAAATAAGGTAACATCAACACATTTAGAATGAAGGCCTGTGGACTAATCTTCTCATAATCATAAAATTCATAGTTTTGTGTGAGGTGAAAATCAATTGAGATAGTCGTTCCTGATAGGAATCTGAAAACATCAAGCACAGCAAATAAAGACGAAATGATCAGCTCGATTTGTCTATTAATTAGCTATCAGTTTCGCATCTTATAAAACAATTCAGTTGTCTTGACTCTCATAAAATTAATTTATGAAGCATTAGCAGCTTAACAGTAGCGTATCCCATAATGCAATTATTTTGACTTAGGTAGCATTGAATACGTATAATGGCCAAAGTGCTACATTAAAATGGTTAATTTATGTTACATTTCCCCATTAAAATGTAGAATGCCGAGTCTTATTGTACAAGACTATATCGGGAAATTTTTATAGCTTTAGAACACTACTAATGATTTTTGATCGAAAATTGAAAATAAAGAAGCATAATCAGCAATATGAAAAAAAACTGCACCAGGATAATATTGCGATTTTTGAAATTCGCAGTAATGTGTGGACTGTAGACGAACGATTGCATGCTATAGCGTATCAATGCGTGGTTTAAGAGTACCTTTTTTCATTTAAAGTTTTGTATTTTTCTTTTCTGTACATTTCTGTTTTCGAATGTATTTGTTATATATATATATATATATATATATATATATATATATATATATATATATATATATATATATATATATAAATCCATAGAAACCTATTTTGTACTTAACTGTTTATTATCTTAGTAATTAATTATTGCTATGGTAAATGATTTTATTTCAGTTGAAAGCCAAACTTGATGAAATAAAAGTTCGCCATGCTATTGTTGAAATTGATAAACGCGGTAAGTGTTTACCCATTTTTATTACTATTTCTCAATTCATAATATTTTTATGCGGAGCGTAAAATCGGTGGTAAATTCTTAAATGCTTAGTTTTGTATATTCATAAAGTATTTGTAATAGGCAATCTTTTCAATTGGGGGCCTTAGGCCTACATGTATATTAGGAATTCAATGACTAAAATATTGGTGTGATTTTTCAAAATTCCTATAATATTTCTAGTTTCAAGACATTCGTAAAGGCAACGCTCTTATGAACATTTTCAATTCTAATGGACTGAAATCACCCCTTATATCAGAAATTAATCAAATACGGTGCAGCAGGCCATTGCGACATCGGCTCATTACTATTGGCCGTGTTGTTATACACCAATTCTAAAGAAAGTACAATGGAATTTTACTGATGAAACTCCTACTTTTGATAGTGAAGCCTTTATTCGTTCAAATGTCTTTTAGCGATAGGCTTAGATTTCTATTACCGTAATTGTGAGTCTCTTACAATGCATTTACTCATATACGCACGTGTTTAAGCAGATGCAAAGGTAATGGTAAACTAAAGATCTGATGACCCTTTTTTGTCAAAGCTCAATAGACAATGACCATGATCAAGTAAAGTTACTAGGAAGCGTGATTTTTGCAGCGTTCATTACAAATTATTTTTTTCAATATAGTTTTCATCGTGTGTAGTAAATTTTATCCTTTATTCATTTTAATCTCTCCTATCAGTCGATTGCGCTGAAATTCAATCGGAACTTTTGAAGATTTCTGGATGCAAAACTGTTCCACAAGTATTCATTAGAGGAAATTTTGTTGGTATGTTTTTCAAAAAATTATTATTATTATTTATTGTGGTCTGTGCGTCTAATCGTTGTTTAACATCCCTCTATTGTATTTCTCACGGATTTAATCGATGCAGTAGATGGCGATTATTTTTTACCGCATATTTTAAATTAAATTGACACAAGATAAAAATGTGTTCCAACTGTTTACATCCTGAGCAAAGGGCTTTTCCAATATTTGAAAAAGAACAACAGATCCAAGTAAAAAACTACAGTCTGATATTATTAGTAGTCATTTAAGTTGAATAAATACCATTTTTCCTTGGACAAATTTGTTTGTTCCAGTGAATTTATACCATATAATCAGATTAGTCGGTATTAGTTCCACGCAAACGTCTGTGCCGTTTTCGAGACAGTACTTATTTACAAAGTAACTAGCTATTTTCTCGCATCAGTATACATTTCCAACATGATGACTGATGAACACTATTCCAGCAACGGTAAAATGAAACCAGTTGGTACTTACTGGATAAATCAGCCATATTGTGAGAAACCTCACATTCAGTTTTACGTAGATCCTAATTATGGATAGTCGACCTATTGTTCCAGACAACACAACGACAAAATTCTCAGTTATACGATAGTGGAAATAAAGCTTTTCTAGGCTGATTAATTGTCATATCTGATGATGATGACTCCTGCAGGTAAATATTCAATGAAGCATTTTGCATTCATAATTAGATTTAGGCAAGCATATTTCATCTTTTATAAAATAATTGGAGAAATCTTTGGGTAATTGTAAACTAATATTTTAATTGCAAAATTCTTGGCGACGCATTATAGTAAATATGGTATTTTACTGGCATGCCTCTTGACTGCTGTCTGTTATTTTCCATAAGGCAATAAAATAATATTTTTTGTGTTTATGTGTCAAAGCATAAGTTTTAGAAAAATTATGAATTATTGCTTTCTGAAACATTACAGAAATATTTTGTGTTATTTACCGATATTAAATAATTTCTGGGTATTTTTTAGGAAGTAGGTCATAATATGCAAGCATGTATCAGGTGTTGCGAACCTAGTATGGATTTACTGGAGTAACAGGTGTTCAGAAATTGTTGAAATTCTCAATTTTGGTGAACTACAGCATAAATTGATATCCATCGTGTTGGTACCATGTTCCGACTCGGAAACCATAGCGTTAGTACCATGTACCTTTTCGGTACAATAATGTTGGTATCAGTTACTAACACAATAGCCATTGTGTTAGTACCCTTTACAGACTCGGTATATATATTATATAGTGTGAGTTAGCATTGAAGTCGTATTGTCGTTGACTTCAGTTTATGTTAGCTTCACTAATAATACAATCCGGTTATGAGATGGCTGGTCTATTATATGTTCGGTTCCAAACATCCACTGTCGCTTCTTTTGTTCTGACAACAAGAATGTGTAATTCACCATCTCCAACAGGTCTTTAACTAACGTAATCCGCGCACAAGAAAAGGATAACATCTTTCGGAATCACAAGAGTTTACAAAGATACACTGGTCAGCTTACAAGTTTTGCCCTCTATGAATGCCTTTTACCGCAAAGATTTCAGTGATATGAGCTAATTCAAATGAATAAATCAATTTTTTTTAAAAAAAACTCGTTTTCAGCTATAGTCTGTCAACTTCTGTATCCGCGGCATAAAGGATAATCGCGATGTATTTGACTTGAAGTACTAGTGACTAGTGAAATAGATAGACGATTCTGACTGAGGCATCTTCAGGTGCTAGTCTGTGTGGTTTCACCAGGGATCATATTTGTTAACTATAACAATATTTTTCGATTCTTTCAGCTCTAGATTGTACCGGATGGGCATTACTTGAGCGAAATAAATGGCACTCAGAAGCTCGATTTTCATTAATTCTGGCAGTACAGCTGTCTTGACTGATCTTCATTTTGGAGGGTGTACGATCATTTCAGGAATGACTACATCGAACAAAGTAGGAAAAAAGATACTACCCTGTTGACCGACGGACATAATCGAAAAGATTTAGATACGCTTTATAATGCAAATATGGACCGATGACTTCTTATGAAAGACTTCAATTTATCTGACAATTTAACCCAGAGAATCATAATTAATTACCACTCGCTATAGCATATTTCGTGGTACAGAATCGGAAGTAACTTAGCATTCATGACAAGAAGTGCTGGTGGGTTACTGATGCTGATGACGCCAGTGCTTGCATTGGATAAAAGGATTTCATTCCTGCTGTGGCTAGCTTATTTCTCTTCTCTCGCTAAATAAAAGTTCTTTGGGCAATAGTTGTGACAACATATAATTTAGCACGGAAAACTGATAATAGGCTAACTGTGTTACCACAATAATTGGCAGGAATGATAGTGTAAACTTTTAAATTTAAAATCATAACCGAGGCCCCTATCCATGTTTGTCTCACAGCGTATTTGACTAGAACTTCGGCTGTATAATTTATAACGTTTATTGCATCTTTGCCACATTTCAGCTTCGTCGACATGATATTTGCTATTTTGCGACAATATATGAATGTGCTTCCAATTTGACACTAGCCAGCAAACTGAGTTAAATAACAATCAGTTACTTTTTATTTTTTTATCTAAGATTGTCCTAAATAGAGCTTACTAAATTGAAGCCCTTTTAATTATCTTCCGCCAAATAGTATTTACTTTTTGGCTTGAGCACAAATGCAATTTACGATTTTATTCGCAATATTTACTCATGCGTCCAGCTTTTTAATGATAGGACATCTTGGTCATAATTCTGAAATTATTCGGGCCAATAATTTGATTGATAAGCATTATTTTTTAAATGTGTACTTTAGTGTAAAAGAAGTTATTCTTGGTTAACTTGTATGACTGTTTGTGCCTATGTAAAGGTGGATACACTGATATTGTAAAATTGGTCGGAGAGAACAATCTTCAAGCCAAAGTTGATGATTGTAAATACGACTATGATATGGTCGTCATTGGCGGTGGATCTGGGGGTCTTGCTGCATCTAAGGTTAGTGGCAGTGTCATTTAGACAAATCTTCATAGTGCCGCCTACCTGCATTAATTTGTTTATTTTTTTTGCTAACCCATGCACTAACTTTGCAAGCGAAGATTCCAAATCTGTATTTAAATATGTAACCATTTTTATTATGTTCAAATAAATAAGGTGTTTCTTGCATAGTACATGCCTCTAGCAAAGAATGAAAATATTTATTAGCTATCATTGTTCATTGATATTTGGCTGATCTGTCCTTTGGAACAATCAATGGTTAAATCTGTTATTCTTTTCAGATAATTCTCGCCTGATCATCACAGCCCAAAATGAGACAAATAAACGCCATTTGCCTCAAGGATAGCCACTGAAACAATGATTTCTAGGATTTAAATTTTCGTATAATCCCAGAGTTAGAATCTTTATTTGCGAATATAACAGTAAAAATAACAGATATTTTCGGAGCGATACAAGCAGTTTACAGCCAATCGAAATTTGGACAATATGCAGTCGAAAATCGCTTTAAGGACTCGTCTAGTTCTGTTGACGTCCAGTGGTAGAGAACTTATGGTACTTTTATTGTAAAATCTGTGTTCTCGTTTGCTGATAGATTTTTTGGTTTGTGCAATTATCAATACGGGGGTTTGGTGTTTATTTTCAGTTCACAGGTTTGATTTTAATCGTTGTTTTATCACACGCGCAACCGATTAATGCTTTATCACTTAATTGTGACAGTATTTTCGAATTGAAAATGATGGAACTATTGTAAATTGAAATCTTTGGTGTGTATTATTGCGAGAAGCACATTTAATAATCGATCATATTTGACTTTTCGAAGCTTTGGAGTTAGAATTGATTATTTATAATTATAACTATGACAGTAAATAAAATTTAATAGATTTTATCAGGAAAACAGGATGGTTAGACAGACAATTAAACTAATAGTTATATACATTTATTATAAAGAATATAACAAGTATAATAAAAAGGTTAGTAAAAATGCCGTTTATTATGATTTTCTTACATCAGGAAGCTGCAAAACTTGGCGCGAAAGTTGCTGTTTTGGATTACGTTGAGCCGACACCTCAGGGCACTACATGGGGCCTAGGCGGCACTTGCGTTAACGTAGGCTGCATCCCAAAGAAACTGATGCACGCTGGTGCTATAATGAGTACGCATATATAAAAATTCATATACCATTCTTATGCCAATGAATACGTTTATATATGTATTTATATCTATATACTTGGGCAAATATATGTGCGTTCATGTATACATGAATGCATGTTTGTATGGATTTCAGTTTTTATGTTCTGATGTATGTATAGATTTATGTATATCTGCAATTTTTTATATAGGAGCAATGTATGGATTACGTATGCATGTATGTATGCAGTTATGTTTTTAGGCATTTTTCGGAAAACTAAAGGAAATTATTTAAAACAAGTTTGTGATTTTGATTCAAAAACGCCAATTCCATTATATTTAATCCCTCGCACAATACTGCAAAACTACCGTCAATCACACGTATTGACGCGTTTCGACCTTCGATGATGATCATCAAGCAAGACGACAGACTGACTCAATTCAATGGGATTGGTGCTTATATCAGTCTAGCAATCTTGATTTAAATTAATTTTACCACAACATGCGCAATCAATGTCTGTTTAATTTTAAAAGCTACAGGTAGGTAGCACGGGCAGTTAGTTGTTTAATTATTTACGAAAAACCTAATTATGTTTATAATATTTTAAAGTTTGAGAATCCTCCAATATACAGTTTTAATTATTTAATTATAATCGCACTTGAATAAACACGAGTAAAATGTTTAGCGAATTTGCAAATATTTGTTATGTTCGAAATATTAATTACTGTTTATGGTTTTAAACCAAAATAATTTGTGTAATTTTGCAACTCGAGTTCGAAAATTAATGTCCGTCTCCCAGATATTCGATTACGTTTTCATGTTTACATACTTTGTCAAACTGTCTTTGGCATAAAATACTGGTTCTATTTGAGCTGATTTGTTACTATTACGTAATACATTAGAAGTTATTTCATATATCTTAGTTATCTGAAGCAAAGATTGAAAAAATAGTGTAATATATTCGATTATGCCTAAAGTAACAAGTTAAGTTCATTAAGTTAATTCGCAGTTGGCGTGCTTAAAACAAATTAAATCAATTTTTGATGAGTGAGATTTATTTTTACTGTCAATTTTAGAGCATAGTCTTGAAGACGCCTCGAAATATGGCTGGAATGTTCCAGAAAAGCGTAAGTTATGTTCAATTAATCAGTAACTTTTTTATTAAAAATAAAGTCTGTTATAATTGTATCAGTAGTCTTCTTTCTTTACTAATATATTTCGGCTGCCTTTATCGACAACCTTCAGTTGGTCCATCATCACTAGTTTAACAAATGAAACTAATGAAGTAAGCGCATTATTTCCTCTAGCCTATTATTTATTTATAGACTGATCTTTCACTAGATATTCGTGTGTGTATATGCATTTCCATAACTGTTATATTAATCTAACTGAATAAGAAATTTCTATTTTCATTCGTTAACTATTTGTTCTATACTCTCCATGTACAATGACGTAACTGAGATTACCGTCACATTTTATGGTGGGGGGAAACCAATAATTCAGAAACACTCGTCATAAAACATGCCATGAATGATAAAAGTAGAAGTCCGAATGACCAATGCATGTGTTACATTTCAATTAAAACCACCCAATTTGTACTTAGGATAGAATTGTTAATATCAGTTATTGTTATAACATTAAATAGGCGCTCGCCACGCATGTGTGTGTATACACAACTAAAAAGATTCAGTTAAATATAATTGATACACATGTACATACATCTAAATGAAACTGCAGTCAATAGAAATTAATTTACCCTTTGCACGCGGTAGACTAATTACTACTTCTAAAATGGTGTATTATTAGAATTATCTCAATAGGCAGGGTTGCGTTGCAAACAACAAAATTAAGCCTTCAATTCACTAAGAGTTGTAACATCAAACGAGTAGTTAAAGGTGGAATTTAGGAAGACTATATTTTCAATCATTGATTAGCAACTACTTGAATAATAAGCTCACTAATTACTCCATCTTAATCGGATGTTCTTAATCTTTTACTGGAGCTGGCTTCAGTTTCCAATTCATGCAATCGTCTTTTACTGCCATTAGCTAATGCGGTATTCCAAATCGAACCTAACGATTTTCAACAGCTGTTTCATTCATAATATTATCTCTAGATTTAATTTCGATAGATTCCCTAATCAATCTCATCATTCTATTACGACTACATATTGCTATGCGCTTGCAACCATCCCGGTTAATAGTGTGTCTAGGCTCCATTCCATGATGAGCAAGATCATATTTGGCAATATGTCCATACTTACATGCAGTTTTATGTTCACCTCTTCTTACATTGATTGAACGCATGGTCTCACCAATATACAGGAGACTAAAATCCTTGCAAGGGATTTCATACACTAGATGTTTCCAAGGATGCAATCTTCTCTTTTTGGTTAGGGAGTATAGTGCCTAGTGTAAGGGATTGTTTTAAAACGGGCCTTATATTGTATTTTAAAGCTAATGATTTTACTTTCCTACTTAATACAATAATACTTAATATAAAACCATGACTTTACGCTCTTCTTATCCCTTGTCTTCTTTTATGTACCTCTGATTAGGATTAAATTTTCTTACGACATTCGTCATTGTTGCATCTATTAAATGAAGAGGATAACCGTTAGCCTTGAATATATCGCGTAGTATATCTAATTCTAACTTCCTATGCTTTATATCTGTTAATATGAGGCTTCTAAATGTTAATGACATTAAGATAGAGATTTTTATGCGATAAGGGTGATTTTACTTGAAATTTCTGACCATTTCTAATTAATTTAACATCCAAAAATGGTAACTCACCTGCTGATTCCCTTTCCAGAGTACATTGAAGTTCGCTCATTCGAATAATTAAATTCAAGAAATTTACCATCTCATCACCATGGTTCCAAATCCTTAATATGTCATCCAAAAAATGTAGATACAATTTTGGTTTCAGTGGAGTCTTATCTAAAGAATTATTTTCCAAGTAATGAATAAGGATATTTTCTATTGGGACCAACAAAGGTTTTCCCATTGGAACACCTCGAATTTGTTTACAAAATTCTTTCTGAAATTTAAAATTAGTAAAGGACATATATACCCATCATCTCTAGGACGTGTCCAATCGTCACTTTACTTGCTAATATTAAGTGGTGATCAACTAGAAAACGTCGAAAACAATCCAGGGCATCATGTACCGGTGTATTCGTGTACGTAGATACTACATATAAACTTACTAATCTATCCTTTTCATATAGTACGCATTTATCAACAATTTTCAAGAAACTGAGTTTAACAAGGTATGTTCTAAGAAATAGGAATGTTTTCTTATTCTGTGGCACAAAAACTTAAAATGTTTATGTATGTATGTATTTAATGTACTTACTTTACTTTACTTTACTGCGGCTGACTCCTTTTGGAGGATAAGCCGGCTCCATGACATTTCATGGAGTTTCTTGGGAATTTGGTACAAGTGGTGTCCCCTCACCACTCGGCTTTTTGGTCGAGGACGCACCTCTAGCCTTTGCACATCCAAGCGCATTCTGCAAGGCAGCAGTAAGTTGCATGGTTGCCGGTGGCTGTTGAGAGCTCATTTGCCATTCGGAAGTACGGGGTACTGTCCAGGAGTCCATGTAATCCTGTGGCTGTTGAGCCCTTTTGTGGCGTCGCGCGGACTCATGTGGTATTTTATAGGAGATCCGATTGCTGGTCGGAAATCCACCACGCCCTGGTGAAACCACCGCCATAGCCCCGTAAGCCTATGTACGATCGGCCATCGAGACATGGTTGACAATGTCAAAATCTAATGTTGAGGAGGGGATGGACCTTTACGACTGATGCATTTAATGTATGTATGTATTGTATGGCTGTATGTATGTATGTATGTATGTATGTGCTGTATGTATGTATGTATGTATGTGTATGTATGTATGTAAGGTATGTATGTATGTATGTATGTATGTATGTATGTATGTATGTATGTATGTATGTATGTATGTACAAAAGTAAAGGTATGTATGTATGTATGTGGCTGTGGCATGTATGTATTGAACAAAGGTATGAATGTATGTATGTATGTGTGTATGTATGTATGTATGTATGTATGTATGTATGCATGTATACACAAAAGGTAAAGGCATGTATGTATACATGTATGTATGCATGTATGTATGTATGTCTAGCTGTATGTATGCATGTATGTATGCATGTACAAAATGTATGTACAATAAGGTATGTGTATGTATGTATGTGTGTATGTATGTATGTATGTATGTATGCATGTATGCATGTATGCATGTATGCATGTATGTATGTATGTATAGACGAACGCAACTGATAACATTTAACATTGAATTAAAGAATTCATTTTGTGCAAAATGGGCTTAAAATAGTCAGCTGATTCTCGAAACTTTCAATAAGAATATAACAAAATACTGTAGGAACCTGACAATTTTTATAGATCTACTTCATTAGCATTATAGCTTATGTTGTCATGCGTGCACATTTGCCATAACCTATTTTTAATTACTATTTGTTTGATATTTGTGAATGAAATCGATCTACCCTGTCTAAAAAAAAACAAAGTTTCATTTCACACTTATTTTACACGCGGAAGTTTGAAATAATAATGCGTGATTTTTATTGTTACTGAATTTAGATACTCACGCCTTTTCTTCTATGGTCAATAATGTTCAAGATCATATACATTCATTAAATTGGGGCTATCGTGTTTCGTTACGCAGTTCCGGTGTCACCTACTTGAACGCTTTCGGTCAATTGAAAGATAATCACACTATAGTGACTCGAAACAAAGCTGGAGAAGAGAAGGTTATTACCGCAGAAACTATTGTTTTGGCCACTGGTGAAAGACCACGCTATTTAAACGTTCCTGGTGACAAGGATTTGTGCATTACCAGGTAAGATTGCGAATATATTTATTAATATAGGTATATGTGTATATGAGTTCAAATGGTATATTTTTAGATATGCCGTTGCATAATTAAATCAATGTAAAATTTATTTCTGGAACACTTAATACAAATACATTATTTCGTTTAAAATAGTATGGGTGTAAATTTGATTTAGTAAATCAAAAATGGAAATGAATTTATGAGAAAAAATGGACCGTAGAAATTGTTATTAAAATTAATGAATTTAAATTTCTGTTGTGGTACCTTCAATTCATATAACTGAAATAGCTACAGTTAAGTTAATTATATAACACAAAACTTTATTAACAACTCGTTTTTACTAGATGCGGGTATGAACAATATATACGGTCAGAATACAGGTGTTGATGATCTCCCGAACGGAAGATTAGTCAATCTTGATTATGCTGTTGATATTTTATTATTATTCGGTATTTGAGAATCTGCTCAGCCCATCTTGAATAGATTAACAGTCCTTGTTCGATTTTCGTTATGTAATGTGCAGCCTCTAAATGTGAAATATTTTTACAGGACCACCCATCACTCACTCCAACTCTGCGACTTCAAAGGGAAGATATGGACGTAGTTGACAGGTCTGAAGAGGTGGTCATGAGAATCCTAAAAGCTAGAGTAACTTCTGCAAAATTTTACCAATTATTTCGCATACACATATATGCGCAGTTTTTATTCGTTAGTGCGACTTTCCCACTAGGGTTAATGATTTTAAATGCCCAAGGGCATTCGACCACCGTTGTTCGATAAACAGTAAATCATTCCCAGGAATACAAAAGTCAAAAAGGGCTAATGTTTCACTGCCATACAACCACAAGAAGTAAAAAATATATAAATAACAACAGAAAAAATATTTTAGACAAATTATTTGTGACATTTACGAGAGATTGAGACACACACACACACACACATAGAGAGAGAGAAATGAGAGAGAGGGAGAGAGAGAGAGAGAGAGAGAGAGAGAGAGAGAGAGAGAGAGAGAGAGAGAGAGAGAGACAGAGAGAGAGAGAGAGAGAGAGAGAGAGAGAGAGAGAGAGAGAGAGAGAGAGAGAGATCTGCCTACCTTGCTTCTTACGCCTATCTGGTACAGAATGAGAGAACAGAGCTCTACTGGGCAATCGAATTGAGGGCATACGCAAAACGTGACCGAGCCAACGAAATTGATGGAGCCTTATTTTGTATTCTAACGAGGATCATTTATTGGACGATCCAAAAATACGTCTACTGATGTCAACGTTAGTTATTTGTTGTTGGTAACCATCACGTGCTAAACATCTCAAATGTTTGTCAAGTGCCTGTAGGCATCTTAAATCAACTCTAAGAGGCCAAGTTTCACTAGAGTATATTAAAACTGCGCGCACAGATGCATTGTAAACACGACCTTTAAGGCAGAATGAAATACTCGCGTCTCTCCATAAATGACGAAGGTTCCGGAAGGCTACTCTAGCTTTCGCTATTCTTATTCTTACCTTGTCGGACATATTACTTAAGTTATTGATAGAGCTCCCAAGATATGTAAACCTGTCAACTATGTCTAGATCTTCATTCTGCAGTCGCAGCATTGGAGTGAGTGATGGCTGATCCTGTAAAAGTATCTTACATTTAGAGGGTGCGAATTTCATACCGAAAGTCTGGTCAACGTCTGCTAGTCTATTCAAGGTTGCCTGGGCAGTATCTCGATTTTCGAATAGTACGATATCGTCTGCATAGTCAAGATCGACTAGTTTACCGCCCGAGAGAACTTCAACGCCTGTATTCTGAAGGTGTGGAGAGTGTTCATAATAGCATCGATTACAAAATGGGGAAAGTGGACAACCTTGACTAACACCACTGCTGATTCTAAAGTTATGCGTTAATTTGTTGTAGACCTTAATGCGCTTAGATGTATTTGTGTAGAGAGCGCGTATAATATTAAATTTTGTGGGCACACCACTTTTCGACAACATATGGAATAAAAAATTGCAATCCAACGAGTCAAATACACCCTTGAAGTCTAGAAAGACCGCTATTGTGGGACGGTGATATAAATGTCTCTGTTCAAGAACTTGCCTTAACGTAAAAATATTATCTATAAAAAATCGTCCTGTGCGGGATCCGGCCTTTTCTTCTCTTGTATATGATTTACGTGAAGCGCTGAGACGACGTAAGATAATCGAAGCAAATAACCTAGATACGACTGGAGACAAGATTATAGCATGATGATTATCGCAAGAATTACGATTGCCTTTTTTGAAGGTAGGAATGATGGTCGACTCATTCCAATCAAGTGGTACGGTTTCCGCATTACATATAGTATGAAAAAGTTTGGTCGACGCCCCCAAAATTATATCGCCACCATCCTTAAATAATCCTGGAAGCAAATTATAGGGGCCTGTGGCTTTGCGGCGTTTAAGAGATAGAACTGCATCGCGTACTTCTTCAAGACTAACATTCACACTTGATGCAGGCATGCTTTCGGGAATCGGAACTGACGCGTGTGCCTAAGAAAATTTATCTTTGAAGTGTTCAGCTTACCTATCAAGACGACTTATTTTATCGTTTATTGAGTGGTTGTTGTAGGAACTTATATTTTCACTAAATTCTAATTTTCTCGGAACTGATGCGCGAACATGCTAGAATAAACAGCGACTATTGCCTGATGCGAACGCTTCTTCCATTTCTTCAGCCTTTCGAGGTAGACTTTTAGACTGCGCTTAATTTGGAGTTTTGTATCGCGACGAGTATTATTATGAGCCGAGCTAGGTGGGATTTGGCGCCTGGTTTCGAGTATCTCCATAGCTTTTCCAGAGAGGCAATGTTTTGTGCATAGTGGAACTTATCTTGGACCAAAGAAAATTCGGATTTTTGCTATCAAGACCAGTTAGCTTAGACTTTAAAATATCTTCATATTTTTGTCGGAAGGACGGTTTTCCGAGTTTGCCTATATCAATTTTGGGTTTATTCTGAGTTATTTTCCCGTAAACTTTTAGTGGAAGTCTAGGACGGATAAGTGCATGGCCCGTGTCGAAAAAGCACGATAGTCCTGGATGCAACCACCAAATTTATAACTAATTGCTACATGATCTAGTTGAGTCCATTGTTGTCTGGCTGCTGGAGAACGCCATGTAGCACAACGTCTAGCACTACGTCTGAAGTTTGTACTAAAATATAATCTATGTTTCGCGCAGCTATCCAAAAAAACGTTCACCATTATCGTCGAGCTTATCTTGAATCCTTTTGAGTTATAAAGGTTGAAGAGAGGGTAGAAGATTTTGCACATTATTCAAGTAACAGGTCAGAGAAAATTAAAATTTAGCGAAATTATTATCAGCGATGGCGTCCAACAAGTATGACCGCTTTCTGTTTAAAAAATTAATATTCCATTATAAACTTATTCCTACATACGTTCAGGATGCTTGCATCGAAGTTCTGCCGAGAGGCAGGTATGTCGACCTTGACTATGGTTCAATATGTCGTTTTAGAAGTAGTTGGCAGATTCGCATATTTTTTAGTTATATCAATGCTTCTGACAATATCAGTGATGAGGTGAAATTAAAGCTAGCGAATATTAAAGTGCTGATTTATAGTTAAGCTATGGCATCACTCTGTCGAGTGTACACTGCATCTGCACGTGCTATTTTAAAACTCATTTTGAATATTCTTGATATAAAAACAACTTTAAGTATATATATATATATATATATATATATATATATATATATATATATATATATATCATATAAATTTTTCAATAAAAACAGCATGGTCTTATGTAGAATTCGTCCAGTAGATCCATTTCCATCATATAGAGAAATCTGCATGTACTGTCCTGTGATCAGGGCTTGAATCTGGGAACATCTGCTTCGAGTCTCCGACTCTAACCATTGAGCTACAATGCCGCACGCTGCACAAGTTATTATGAGCCTTTCTTTCAAATGGAGCCTATACGGAATCTCTTTCGAAATGGTTTCAACTAGCCTCCACGTTTCTGTCATTATAGAACAGACTCTACGCTACCTGAACAAGTCATATTGAAATGAACATTTATCTGATCAACTGTTGGTTGCGCGAGCGGTAAAAACAACTATTCAAGTCAAGTTGGTGATCTTGATGTAAACGCCTATATAATCAATGCTCGGCTTGTCAAACCTTCAAAATTTACATGAAGTGTGTTTTTATGGCCACGTGACTATTTATTGTGTTGATAGATCTTTCTATCATAGTTAGATATTTCGTCCTGTGCAGATTTTTAAATTAGTTTTCCGCATGGTCATACACCAGTGAGATCTCGGGCTATATATAGTAATGTTGAAGATAATTTTTAATTTCTTGACAAATATTTTTGCTTTCCGTTTTTCTCTTTAGAACTTGTTTATACATTTTATTTCTCTCGTAAATCTGTTGATAACATTAAATGAAAGCGCTTTTGTGCAATTTAGGAAAGAAATATTTACCGGAATTTGTTTTTCATGATTAAGAACTAATTATGTAGCACAACTTGTCTTTAAATGAGATAAAATGAATGCGTTTTTGATATTCCTTTTCGTTAAAAATTGGCTTAATTTTAATGCATTTTAGTGACGATCTGTTCTCATTGCCGTATGAACCTGGCAAGACACTTATTGTCGGTGCTAGTTATGTTGCTTTGGAATGTGCCGGCTTCCTGACTGCTTTCGGTTATGACACCACTGTGATGGTACGGTCCATTTTGTTGCGTGGATTCGATCAGCAAATGGCGGATATGGCCGGCAAGTACATGGATGCTCATGGAACTAAGTTTATTCGTTCATGCGTGCCTGTTGAAGTGAGTAAACCTAAACAAATATGTATATTTTTAACGGAAAAATATTCTTTTCCTATCGGTTAATTTTTATAGGCATGATTCATTACTGGGTTACACTCAGATTCTTGACTCAGCATTACTTATTAAATTTCATATTTATATTTTCATGAAGTTTATTTTTCGTCGTTTCACGACGTACAAGGAGGAAGAGTATGTATACAGCAGAAAATTTTTTTCCAGATCACAATGAATTGAAATTTATTTTGTTGGTGAAGTATGCCACGAGGTGTTTGTGTATTATTAATCAATGCAGTGAAAAAATAGAATCTTGCACGATACATATAATTGTCTTAAAATATATTTGTCTTAGTTTTTGTTTTAATTATATGGGTTCTTTCAACTAGGATAGTTCGCTTTCTTTTGTCCTGTTTTTTAAGTTTAAATGATTATATTGATGTCAGAAGTTTCTGAGTATGATAATGAGGGTAAAATAATGAATTACTAGCAAGCGAAATATTGCTGGTTATGTGGCCAATATGTGCACAGTCGCATTAATTGTGTATTTGCCACCACACGTCGGTAAAGTTTCATTACTACAACAATAATAGCTGCTACCATCACTTTGGCACACACGTATTTTATTGATTAAATATTATCTTACGTGATAGGTGCTTGATTTCTTCTAAGATAATAATAATAATAACTAATTATTGTGCGATCTTTTTGACGCTACAAGCAGAGCAATTTATTCAAAATAATTAATATAATCGATTTATTGTCATCGAAATTTTTAGCAGTGTCATATCGAAAACAATAACTCAGCTAGATTCTCAACAGCAATTTCATGATTTGCCTTACTTTTGTTATATGTAGTTCAAACAAATTGAAGAAAGAAACAAAGAAGAGAATAAACCAGGTCTTATTGAGGTCACGGCGAAATATGAAAACGGGAGCGTATTCAAAGATCAGTTTAACACAGTGAGTTGATCAACATTATTGAGTAAAAATTACTTTTGTTTATTACCATAAATTATTCTATTGCAAGGATACAATTTATTACAATAAGGATACTTTAAGGAATTTTCTCGAATTGGTATTATTCTTTAATTTCATTCAAAGCTGTTCTTATTGAAACACGTTGTGTGACCCGGATCACGCACTTGTAAATTTGCACACAATTTCTTGAAATCTGCATAAAGATAAAACTTAAATAAATGTATTTTTCCAACACGAGACACCAAATTATAATGGTAATGAAGTTAATCCTGAATCCTTTTGAACCAGAAGAAGCATTTGCATATTTGAATTTCCGAAGATTTTTCCAATTTAATAAAATTAAAAAATCATTGTGGGTGTTGGTAACGATTCTATAAATCAAGTTTGCGAGATTGATGTAAACATCAATCCCATTGTATTTAACCAGTTAAATGCAATGGAATTGGTGCTTACTACTGTCCAAATCTGATGTAGGAAGAATTGTACAGTCATTAATTGTTTTTCAGGGAACAAATATGTATGCAATTGTGTATTAATTGTTGCATACATAGTAACAAATTAGTTCAAATTAGACCAGAAGGATAAACCAAAGTGTGAACGAAATGTATAATCTCATTTGAACATGCCCTTCGTGCTTACTGGCGACTCATCAGTTGGAGCCGGTACTACGTCCTATACCCACTATATATTTGGTCAAGAAATGTGGCACTAGTAGACATTACAATCTCCGTTACAAATGCGATTTCAAAGCCAGCTCACAATGGATTTCTTGATAGGCTGAATTTCACCAAAATGGAGTATTACTACTTGTGAACACCCGTTATTTCATTGGATCCATCAGTTAACAGGTTTCGCGTTAATCATTACAAACTTCAATAAAATATATAGCATCTATAATTTTTTCGGGGACTTATTATATATATATATATATATATATATATATATATATATATATATATGCAAATTTGAACATTTCAAATTTTAATTTCCTGTTGCATCCACACCAGTTTCAATTCCCGAAAGTATGCCTTTATCAATAGTATATCATGCTTACTTCTACAAACTAAAAAAAATAAAAATCCTGAATGCGGTCTTACTTTTTAAACATAGCATAGCTCTATGTCCAAATTTGGCTTTAGGCTTCTTTAATAACGGCCTCGACTATCTGTTGGGCGTGATTTTGACGTGAATCAATGATCTTTATGACGTGATACAGTGAATGCCTCAAGGAAGCTGTATTGCTGTTGCGGCCTTATGCTAATGCTGACTTGGTCATAATAGTGTTATGTAGAGATTTAGTTTTCCTCACTTCTGTGAATTATCTTGACGAATATACTCATAGTAACTAGGTTCTTCCTCTATCATAAATCTCACTAATAATATATATATATATATATACATATATATATATATATTTCCTGCTTTCTTATGGTTATATGTCAATAAAACATTAGTCACTTTTGTCTGTGAATGATAATAAGGTTGATGTTGGGCGTTAACTAGCCTTTTTCGTATATTATGCAATACTTGTATCTTAGAGCGAGTCGAACATTTTTTTAATTCTTCAAAAATAAAATCGTAATTTGTTCGGTATAATCGATTATCTTACGCATGAATCACATACTATGGGCGAAAAAGGCGGACTCCAGCCTGGTCAGGTTTGTACCAGTACTATTGCCATAAACGATGTACTTGAATATTGAAATGATTGTCGCCGTCTTTATGGTCTCAAAGAATGCGTTTGACTCGCTGAATCGCAACGTTTAGTCGATATTTTTTCGAAAAGTTTCACGTACACTAAAACTGTAAATATTCTTCTAGCTCTCTTAAAAAGAAACTTCTGATCACTTTAGGACCTACAATAAATTATGGCACAACTTTACTTTTAGCCCATATTTTCTCATTTATTTGCAGGTGTCCAAGTCTTTCCTAGTAAAATATCAGTCGATTTT